>PVKH010029898.1:0-12581 GCA_004027955.1 Chaetophractus vellerosus | reverse complement strand
AAAAAAAAGCCTCATGGGATTTTGATTGGAATTGCACTCAATCTGTAGAACAAATTAGGAAGAAGGGATATTTTAACAATATTGAGTCTTCCAATCCATGAGCATATTATCACTCTCCATTTATTTAGATTTTCTTTAATTTCTTCCAGCAATGTTTTTCAGTTTTCAATATATAGGTCCTGGACAAATTTTGCCAAATTTATCCTTAAGTATTTGATGTTTTGTAATGCTGTTGGAAATAGTATGTAAATTTTTTAAATTTTTTAATTGTTCATAGCTAATACATGGAAATTCTGTTGATTTTTAAAATATATTAATTTATATCCTGTAATATACCTAAATTCATTTATAAGTTCCCTTAACCTTTTTTCTAGATTCTGTAGGATTTTCTATGTACACAATCATATTGTCTGTGAATAAAGGCAGTTTTACTTTTTTCTTTTCAATGAGTAGTTTATTTATTTTGCTTGCTGTAGTGCACAGGCTTGGATCTCCAGTACAATGTTGAAAACAACTGGTAAGAGAAGACATCCTTAACTTGTTCCTGATTTTAGGGGCAAAGTGTTCAATCTTTCACTATATGATGTTAGCTGTAGGTTTTCCATAGATGCTATTTATTAAATTAGAAAGGTCCTGTCTATTTCTAGTTTGTTGAGAATTATTAGTGTTAAATGTTGTCAGATGCTTATTCCTCATCTGATGAGATGAAAACATGGTTTTCCTATTCTTTCAGTTTATGTGGTAAAATATATTGATTGATTTTCACATGTTAAACCAACTTTGATGGATTCAATTTGTCAATATTTGGTTAAGGGTTTTTATATCCATGTTTATGAGGGATATTGGGCTGTAGTTTTCTTTTCTTACACTGTCTTTGTATGGTTTTGATGTCAGGGTAATTCTGGTCCTGTAAAATGGGTTAGAAAGTGTTCCTTCTTCCCTTTTTCTGAAATTTATAGGATTGGCATTATTTCTTCCTTCAATTTTTGATAGAGTTCACCAATGAAGCCACCTGGGTTTGGTGTTTTCTTCAGGGTAAGGTTTTAAATTATAAATTCAGTTTCTTTAATAGATCTAGGGTTTTTCACATTTTCTATTCATGTGTCAGTTTTGGTAACTTATGTCTTTCAAGAATTTATCCATTTCATCTAAGTTGTTGAATTTATTGATATAAAGTTGTTCATAATATTCTCTTATTAGTCTTTTAAAGTCTGCAGGATCTACAGTAAAGTCTCCTATTTTATTTCTGATATTTGTAATCTGTGTCTTCCCTCTTTTTTCCCTTATCAGTCTAGCCAGAATTTAACAATTTTATTAATTTATTCAAAGAACCAGCTTCTATATAATTGATTTTTTGTACTGTTTGTTGGTTTTCTATTTCACTGATTTTTATTATTTCCTTCTTTTTATTTACTTTTTTATTACTTACTTCCATTTACTTCTATTTGGTTTTATTTTTATATCTCCTTAAGATGGAATGTAAGAGCATTGGTTTGAGGCCTTTATTCTTTTCTAATATAAACACTTAAAGTTATAAATTTCCCTTTAGGCACTGCTCTAGTTACACCCCACAAATTTTATTATATTGTTTTATTTTCTTCCAGTCAAAATATTTTGTATTTTACATTGTGATTTCTTCTTTGTTTCATGGACTATTTAGAAATATTGTATTAAATTTTCCAACAATTGGGGATTTTCCAGATATCTTTTTGTTACTTCTTTACATCTCATTCTGTTGTGGTCAGGGTATATTCTGTATGATTTTTCAATCCTTTTACATTTTGTTTTATGGCCCAGAAAATGTTCTATTTTGATGAATGTTCTGTGTACTTGAAAATAAAGTGTATTCTACAGTCACCAGGGGTATTGTCCTATAAATGACTACTAAGTCAAGTTGGTTGGTATTGCTGTTCAAATCTTCTAGATCCTCATCCTTACTGATATTCTTACCACTTTTTCTTATTTTTTGTCTCTCTCTGTGTTCTGGATTTCTTCTGACCTGTCTTCCAGGTTATTAATTCTTTCTTTAGCTGGGTCCAAGACTCATTGTTTGGTTCTGTTTCAAATCTGCTAGATCACTTATTATATTTTTTTATTCCCTGTAACTATTTTCAAGCTTGTTTTACAGTATGTGCCCGACAATTCCAATCTCTGAATTCTTTGTGTCTCTGTTTCTGCTCTTTGTCAGTTCTGCTAATTCTCATCCATGACGCCTTCCTTCCCTGTATGCTTGCTTATCCATTGCTTTGAATAATATTTGTAGGGATTTTTTAGGCCTAGGATGAAGGTATCTTTATTGAGAGAGGAGTTGCCTTTGCCAGGTGCCTAGGGGACATACCAGTCTGGGATCATTTTAAACTAAATTCAAGGTTTGTGGTTTTTCTTGACCAGCCAGGTGAGGTAAATTTGGACTGCAAATCAGGCTGGTTTAGAATTTTCCCTCTGTTCTGCCCAGTACCAAGGACATTTCTTACAGTCCGTGGGGAAGTGGCAGAGGTGGTAGGTTTACTTCTGTTTGTCCTCACCTTAAGGGTGTAACACTTTGATTTCCCAGTTTAATATGTGGAGGGTTTCCTATGAGATTTCCCACTTTGGACCAGCCCTCGGTTTTAACTTCTGAGGCCAGACATCAAAACCAGAGTTCAAATTTGCCTTGATCAGCAAATAGCTTCTGGTCAAAAGTAGCCTCTTTGTTCCACTTACACTTTGAGCTTTCACTTTCCATTAGACTTTGGACCAGTATTTCCTTTCTATCTTGCCAGCCATTTGATGCTTTTAAGATGTTTTAAATATTTTATCCAACATTTTTTTATTGTTTTCAGCCAGAAAGTTGATTAAAATAATCTAGCCTACCATATTCCCAGAAACTAAAGTATGCTTTTTATTTTTTAAAATAGATTCCACCAGATGGCCTATATAAGCAATCCAAACTAGAATTGATTAGGATTTTTTCAGGCTAATGTGTCCTCTCCCCAAATTACTTTACTTTTCAAAATCAAGTAATTGAGGAAGTATTTTATAAATGAGACTTTTTAAGACTTCATATAAAGGAACTTCTTTTCTGACAAATTATTTTGGGGAGATAAAACTTCACCTTATATTTAGGCATATATGGTGTATAAAGTCTTTAGTAGATATTAAATGCATGTTAGTCTTTCCCTTTTCTCTCTCCTTTAGCTCTTCAGGGACTCCCCTTTAAAAAAATCTAAGTCATCCATCTGCTTAAAATAATGCAATTCTCTTTCTGCTTATGGTAAGTGACATGGTCAGCACGACATATCTCTAAGTTGCTTCTAGTCTACAGTGGCAATCACGACACACACACACACACACACACACACACACCATGAGACCACATAACCTTGTAAATTACTGTTTTTATGGCCATTTATTTTACAGGGATTGTTATGAAGCATAATGACCAATATATCAGAGAAGAAACTTGAGTTCCATTTAGAAAATGAAGACTTTTTGTTGTTGTTGTTCCAGATAAAAATAGCCTTCACTACTTACACGGGAAATGGGAATTTCTAAGAAAGAAATGAATTAAAACAATGTAGGACCCTTCTTCAGTGACCCTAGTGAGGGTGTGCTAACAGTAGAATAAACATATCCCAGGATATTAGGATATGTGCAGAGGATGCAAATCTTAGGCCATAGCTGCTTCTCTACCTTTTAAAACATATCATAGCATTTTTGATAAGATTGCAAGAGGATAAGGCGGTTCAGGAGACCTCCCCCATCTCCACTACAAATTCCCAAGCATTACCACCAGTACCACCTCCACATTAAAATAGCCCCTTTTCCCTATTAATTACATCTTGTATTTCATCCTTCTCCTATTCTGAGATTTCCTGGCTTGTAGAGTTCTGGCCACAAAATTGGAGGAGTCCAAGAAAGAGAGGAAAGCATAAATTCATAACATCTTTCCAGTTTGAAGAATTCTTAGAGATGGCCTAATTCAATAATTCCTTGTCCAAATAAACTGAAAGCCCGGAGAGGTTAAGAATTGCCCAAGGTTAAAGACCCACAGTGGAAAGCCCCGTGGTTCTTGACTTCCACATCTCACAACACTATGTTGATAGTTCCCTGCGTGCCCCTTGGGCTTTTCTCTTCTGGACCTCAGTCTCTCCAACTCCACTCCCTGAATGACCCATGAACATATAAAAATTGAAGAGAATGAGGCGAGGGCAGATCTGAAGCTAGCTGAATGAAGTTATTCACCTTGGTGCCTGGGGAATTTGGAAGGATTGGGAATGCAGAGTTAGAAAAGGCAGCCTATGGAGGGAGAATGGAGCCGGGTTTGAAAGTAATGGAAAGTCAGGACTAATGGGAGAGGGAAAAGCATCCCAGTGGACAAAAACAGACTATTTGAAATCTCAGTTTAAAGAAAGGATGAAGTATGTTGGGGGTGGGCACAATAACAAGAGCGACAAAAATACTTCCTCAAGTCAGATAAGAGATAATGGGGCATATTTCAAACAACCCTCTTTCTTCTTCTGTCATAAGGAAAATAGGAGATCAAATTACTATTTGAGAAGTGTTATAAAAGAACTGAGATACTTTTAGCTGGAAAGGTGTAAGAGAGACATAGAGTTTCCTTTCCGCAATGAGAAGAAATGGAATGGATTTGCCATAGGAAATTAAAATTAGCAAACCGCTGTGCACACATAACCGAGAGAAGCAAAAAAATGCATGAAACCTTGAAACAAGGCCTAGAGGAGACACCCTTCGGTCTGGGATGAGTTAAGTTCAGTCCTGCCTGGAGGCAGAGGGAGGGATGAACTGTCCTGTCCCAGAGTCTAGAAGTCTGGATCACGGCCGATTCATGGAAACAAAGCATCTCATTATGAAGAGAGGTGGAGAACAGCAGGAAAAATCCCCAACCTATTTGCCTGGGGCTTCAAAGCAGTGTAGAAGCTTTCTGGCTTGATAATTCTAGATTCTGATTATAATTTTTAAAAAATTTAAGTTAAACCCAAATAAGAGGACTTCCCTTGATACTGCTGTGAAGATTGGATCTCATTTACTAGAGAGTTTAGCAACTGGGAGCAACGAGCAAGAACAGTTTAGGCACTACTGGGAATGGAAACAGGAAGAGGGATAAAATTATTGCTTGGTTTGGGAATTTAAGATTCACCTTTGAGGATTTGGAGCTTGTCAGGAAACCTAGTGGCTATGCAAGAACCTGCTTCTGGGAACCCACAGTGAAGTCTGGGTGTGTCTGAGCGTGTGCTGAATTCCTGGCTTCAATTACAGACTACCAGGCGGCTGAAGAGTCTGTCATTGCCGATGTCATCATATTTACAAGATTCATGGGTCCCCTCTCCCGTAAGACCCAAGAATGAGGGCCTCTCCAGACCTGCAGCCATGGTGCACCTGCACTGTATGAAGAAGCAGAGCATTGGGGGAGGTGGAGGTGAGGGTCTCTCTTGGGTATCCGCTCACTCCCACCAGGGGAATAAGGAAATGATAACTTGGAGAATTTGCACTGCACGTCCACTGCCTTTGTCACAGCCTCCACGTTGTAGATTAGGTTAGCATTAACAGCAGAATTCTCTCACTTTCAGAAAATCTTCAAATTGAAGAGATTTTTATTTATATGGAATAGAGGGAGAAGTATGGCGAAGACGATCTCTCAAGCTTCCTTTAATCTGAATCACTCTATACTTTGCTAGTCTATGAATTGACCTCTGCCCATTAAAATCTATTTAAATAGTTCTCTTGCCACCAACATGGGGGATTCAAGCAGTGTTCAGTCTGCCTTCTTCAAGTAATTGTTTCTAGGCTCTATCCATGGATATGTCAGAGAACTGACAGGCATGGGGAAAAAGCTTCTCTCCACAGAGTGAAACTCCCAAACAACCAGCCCCACATTCCTCTCTGACTCATGCTACCAACCCCCACCACCACCCCCACCACCGTGCCCTGCAGGTCAGTGGTCTGGGAACCCTGCCACACTTGGAACAACTGCAGCTGAAATAAGATGTGTATCTCGATAACCAGGACTCATCTCCTCCCAGCACCTACCTTGGATCAGTCCTAGGCCTGTGACCCAGGTATATGATAAGATGCAGCCAGTGATAGGAAGAGGACAGTCAACAAGGGACCAACCCCTGGGGCTGCCAGCCTTACCTGGGGAGAACTGATCACAGGCTCTGTGGCACATCTCTGATTCCTCCACTTGCTGTGGCATGGCCTTCACCCAGCCCCTCAGAGGTAGGCATTTCTCATTATCCAAGTCAGTGGATGATAGCAGAGCCACACATAATTTTTTTTTCATTAGTTGCATACCTACCATGTGCTAATTCCTATGCTAAGTGCTGGTTATACAAGGGTATACAAAAAAGATATAATCCTTGCATGTAGCTTCCTATCTAGTGGGAGAGACCAACATTAAACAGATTCACAAACAAATAACACCAAAATATACTCAATATTAAAAAGAAAAAAGAAAAGTGAAAATATTCACATGGCTTTACCTTTGGATACATACACAATGCACACAGGCCCTCCTACACACCTACACAAACATGCTCTAGGTGCTTTTCCTGAGTCAGCATTTCTGATAAACACAAGATCAATCTGGGCAGTAGAAGTATGGCACCTGCAAAAATCCACAAAGTGGATAATCTACAAAGCATGAGTAAAGAATCAATTCTATGTCAGTATGGAAATTCACCTTTGGCTATTCATCTAGATATGAAAATAATTTCAAAATTGGTCACAAAAATTCCATTTACACATCTAATTGAATAAACTTCACCCTCACTTCCTCAAAATTTTCCATCTCTGAAGTAGAAGGGGAAAAAAAATAATCTTTCCTTAGGAACCTCAGGAACATGCAGCCACAGGGAAGAGAGGCCTGAAAAGATGAGTTGAAGTCAACTTAGCTTCCTCTCTCTATGTCCTATCCTGAAATCTCCACTGCCTCCAAAATCATGCAGACAGATAATTGGCCCCATTCTTCTAGCTGCTCAGATAAAGGGACTTCACAATTGCCTTCAATTAACTAAATAACTCACTCTCTTCTTCTTTGGTAATACTACTCCTTTTTTAAATAAAAAATTTAAATTCCTTTCTTGCATTTTGTCTTTTAAATTTAAATATTCCAAAGGGAAGAGGTTGATATATTACACTACCCTTTCCCATTCATTCATATTTAAGCATTCTTTGGAAAGTGATCTCCCCTTCCTTTTGCTTCAGAGGAAATCCCCGCAGAGGCTCTAGTTGGAGGTAATCATAAAAGTCTGGGTTGGTAAAGCTAAGACTCTCTTCCCCTCTTATCAATTAGCATAACCAAGGTTTGGAAGACTTTCCTATAGCAGGCTGGGAAAAATCTAGAGACAGTTTCTAGGTGGTAGTTTCTCCTCTCAAACATCATCACTCCAGAAAGGTCAATGGTGTGAACGTTTCTTTGCTTCACCACGAAACCTTGTTATACAGGAAAAATGGATGCAAGAAGGATACAAGAAACATGTGGCTAGGTAAGTGAAGTTCTGTAGGGTCATTCCTACAGAACTAGAATCAACAAAGTGAAGAGTGGAGTTCATTTGAATAAATAATTACATCTGAGATTTTAAAATACTTTAGAAAAAGCTATACCTTAGGCTTACATTATGATTGGTCTTTGTTCTTTACCTCATGTTAGCAAAATACATTAGTTAGATAGTGGTCAGATTCTTAAAAGCCTTAATACCTTTTTCTCAAAAGCTGGGGGGAAGAATGAAAGCTTTGCCCTTCTGAAGTTATTTTATTCATTTTCTTGCCTCCAGCTAAGATGACACATTACCCGAATTTGGTCATTTAGGTCCTTCACTAATTCTACCCTAATTTCTCATCAAAGCTGCTTCTCTTGACTTTTCCGTTTAAGCACTGTGCTTCAGCCACGATAGTCCATCCATCAGGCTCTGATAGTCCTGACTCATTCCCACATCTAGGCTCTGATTGGACAATATCTTCTATATCCTAAAATGTTGTCTTCACAGCCTCTACTTCCAATAGTCTCCCTTTCCTGCAAAGAGCCTTCCCTTATTAACTCCCACCAGTTGTTCCAATTTCACCTAACCATTCTGTTTTAGCAGTAATTAACTGCATAAACTTGCAAGTGTGCACATGTGTGTGTGTTTCTATTAAGACAGTGGGAGAGATTATGTTTTCTGTCTCATTTGTTATATTGTAAGTTCCTTGAGGGCAAGGGTCATGGCTGCTATTTCTTTGGAATCTCTACTCTCCCAATTCCACTCCTTAGGGTTCTTCAGTAAATGCTAAAATTATTTTTGAGACTGACTAACTGCTCACCACAGAACAAGATGCAAAACAACTTTTCTGTATCAAGTTCTGAAAGACAGAACCATGATGAATAGCAATGCCAAGAATGGGGATAATGGGTCAAAGAGGAGAGAAATTCTAACTGTACTTCATCAGAGACTTCCACACTTTCAACTTTGTTTGGGAACATCCGGTTAAGTAATTTCTCATATCATATTAAACTCCTATCCAGAAAAAGCATTGAGTATAAGCTAGATACAGGGGCGAGTTGAGATAACTTAGAACAGTGCCTAGTACATAACAGGTGCTCAGTTAGCAATTGAACAGAAAGGAAGGACTGAGAGAGGAAGGAAGGAATCAAGAGTCAACAGGTGCTAAATCTCCATTTAGTATCATGTGCTAATGATGGTTGCCTTTCCAAGCAAGAGAAAGTCAGTCAATGACTTCTCTAGCCAGAGGAACTAGAGGCCATGGGGGTGGATATGGAGTTAAGAAGAAAAGTAATATTGGTGTGGGAAGTTCCTAGCATGATGGAAAACAAGATACAGAGAACCACAGAAACAAGAACATGATGAGAAGACCTGGGCAGAGATTTAGCCATCAATGCTGGGCTGTGAGGAAGAGTTAAGGACATTCATGGAAGCTAGTCAGAAAAGATTTTCAAGGGGAGGAAGAAGAGATATTAAACCAGAATTTGGCATGAAGAAAGCTACAAGATTGAGAACAGAGAAAGACTGAAGAAATTACCTGTGTGGACCATTAGAAATGAAGAGGGTAATTGTGGACAAGGGAAACAGTTTACAAGTTTGTCTTAGAATGAGAAGGTCCTGCTGGAAACCAGGGGAACCAAGATGGTGGAGGAGTGAGTAATTAATGTGAGGAATTGGTAAGAGACCTGCAAGGTTTGGATTTGTCTTTTCTTAAGTATATGGGACATAAGCAGTCAAAAAAATTCCATTTTCCACCTCCCACTGATAAGCAAATAGGAGCAGAGCTTTCAACCCTTCCTAAGGCACCAGACAGGAAAAGTGCTGTCAGTGACATTATTGTAGCATAAGGAAACAAGCTTGGTGCCAAGAGTGAAATGAATACCTTTAAGCAAATACATTACATTTTTTTTGCTGACATACAAAATCCTTAAACTGCTCCCGTTCCCAGGAATCAGTCCCTTCTAGCCTTCAGCTGCTTCTTTCTTGATCTTGGTTTCTCCCTGAATGGATTTTCACAGACATCCCTTCAAACACTCTTTGCCAACCAGGAAAACTAATCTCAAAGCAGTTCAGAAAATTTCCAAGGATGAATCTATTTTCAGGGTCTTTTCAAATCTGCCAGTTCTACCTTCAGTCTGATATATTATTTTAGATGCCTGTTCTTCATCATAGGCAGAGATGAAGAATACCCAAAGATTGATTCAGACAGAACAAAATGGCAGCATGGTTAAAGAAGCGACTGTTACAGCAAAATAAACATAAAATCTTGCTCTGTTATTCAAATTTATACTTCTTGAGCACTTACTGCTGAGGCATTATGCTAAGCACAGAAAAGGATATAAAGGTAAAAAGTTTACAACCTCTACCTTCTAAAAATTTATAAGCTATTAAAAGAGACAAATACATATATAAATATAAATACATATATATAAACATGCTATAATAGAGGCTCAAATAATGTGACACTATAGTTGGAGGAGATAAATAATTGTTACTGGAGAGATATAAGAAGTATTCTTGGAGAAGGATTTAAATCTGGGATTTAAATGAAGGGTAGGACCTTGATAGGTCAATAAAGAAAGGAATAACATTCCAGACAGAGGGAACTGCATGCACAAAGGTCTGAAGGCAGAAGAGCATAGAACAAGTTCAAGAACCTCAAGTAGACCAAAGAGGTTGTAGCTTATTTTATGTGGAGAAATGTATATGTAAATATAGTTGTGTTACGGTGGAAGACTCTCAAGACCAAGCCATAGAGGTTGCCTTTTATTCTGTAGATAATGGAGAACTAGGTAATTAAGACAGAAGCCCCACATTTCTTTGAAATTTCCAGATGACTGACTCAATTTCTGGTTTGAGAACCAACAATTTTCTAGTTATTATAAGGAAAATGGGATTCCACATAAACGCTATTCCAGAAGCTACTGTCTTTATCAAGTTCATCTGCATCTATACTACTCCCACTGCCATGGACAGTAGCAAGGAAGGATGTAAAGTTTCTTTCTTGGGAAGGCCTTTAACATAAGAAATATTTTATCCACCTAAGAAGGTAATGGTAATAGTTTTGCATTCAGTCAGGAGGCTCATCTGATGGCCCAAAGTCCCTTTATGGACATATCCAGACAGTAGGACAGAGAGGTAAGTGCAAAGAATACAATGTTGCTGGATTGTAGAGTAATAGAGTCCTAGGAGTTAAATTAGGCTAATTAAGGAAGCTTTCTGGTGGAAGGGAGTTTAGGACCAGGTACCACAAGGAGGAAATGGACAGTGTTGAATAGGGAGGATGGAGAAACAGTACCTAAGGTTGAGGGAGGAGGGAATTGGCCTGTGTAAATGTTTGGAGGCAAGTATGAGCAAGTATATGTGGTGAGTGCCATGTGTGGGAGACAGAGAACAAATGAACTCAGCTGGAATGGAGAGTCCATAACAAGAATGAACAAGGACGCAGTCCATAGGTAGACCAGTTTCCAGCACGACACCTGGGTCAACAATGGACGCTACCCCTGACCTCTCCAGAAAGAGAGGTAGGAATTTCAGTATCCATTTTCTTCTTATATTTTCATGAGACATGGGTTACATTCCTAATTGTTTTGGAACATTGACTCATCTTCTTGTAATGAAGCATATGATGTTTTCTATTGTACTGAGGAACAAAGTGAAGCCAGGGCAAAGGAGGTTATTTGGCCTAAATTTAAATTATACTTAAGAGTTAAGTTACACTTGGGCTAAATTTCTATTCTTAGGATTCTATTCATCTACCTTTTCCCTTGTTCCTCCCTGGACATCCCTCAGGAGATACAGATTCTACCTAAGTCAGGCAAGGGAGTGGTCAGATGTGGAAGTAGAAGTTATTAGAGAATGACTTCTGAAGGCCCAATATATCTTGAGTTAGCTGCCATTTATAGTCCATACTCCCTAGGTTAATGCACAACATTCTCATTTCTAATCCCATCTGAATTCACAGATGCAATTGGCCACAATGGTAATTTCTTGAAATGTCTGACTGCTGGAGTAGAAACTGCTCATCGACCGACCTGAGCAACCCAATGAAGCCAAGCTGACCCTAAAACATGAGAGACAAACAGTTTAATTTTGCTGAGTGGAGCAAAACGTTCGTACAGCCCTACTGCAATTAGAAGCTGAGGACTAAGGCGTTCCTGAAACCCAGCCGGGGATCTCCCTCATGTTTCTCTCTAAGCTCCCCGTTCCACTATAGAAGACAGTAAAAAAAGGGGTTGCCCCACACCTTCTGTAGCAAAAAGGTACATTTTGGGATGGTTTGGAGGCATCAAAATGGTAAGCAATTTTAGGGTACAATTAAGACCTGGCTGCTCAACCCTACAATAAATTACCATCAAAGGCACTCACACGTCAATAGGGAAAAAAACACATGTGCTTGCAAGACGATGTGTGTTTGATGCTCATAAAAAAGATAAAAATATAGGTCATCATCGTGTAACGAGCTTGTAGGTGTCAGAACGTGTGCTGTTAGGGGGAGGTAAGAGAGGGGGAATGGAGAGAGATTGGCACACAAAAAGAGCTAGAAGTCAGACTTCTATCTCCAAGTTCTTACCTTCTGCAGAAGATACTGGACTGGCAGGGGGTGCAGAAGGACCCCTCCCCCATTTTTTATTCCTTGGGACATCTCCTTCCCTGCTTCCCCCAGCTGGATTTCCAACATATTAATCATCTCTCCCATTTTGAAATCAGCCGGTCAGGCTATTATTCAAGCATTGTTAATGACACCATCGGCCAAGGTATCAATTAGGCAAGTCAGGATAGGAAGAGCAGAGAATAGGGCTGGCCAGAGAGCAGAACATAAGTCTGTTTTGGTGTAGGTAACCCACACGACAGCAAGGGTTCCTAACTCTCTGACTTCTGCTCCCCTGAAGAGGCAATTGCAAATGCATCGAAGTTTCCAGTCAAGACCTAAACCAAAAGTCTACTTCATGGTATCCTCTACCTACTTTGCCCCCTCAGTCGATCCTTAACTCGACTTCAACTAGTAATAGTAAACCACTCGGGAAATTCATGCAAAGAGCCACAGTTAACCAGCTCTAGGCAGAACATATTCCTGGAGTTGGAACACAGCCTCATGGG
>PVKH010029897.1:0-12584 GCA_004027955.1 Chaetophractus vellerosus | reverse complement strand
CTTCAAAGGTACTGTTTACAAATGGGTTCACATGCACAGGACCAAGGGTTGGAACCTGAACGTGCCTTTTGTGGAGGACATGATTCCATCCTTCACAATCAGTCATACAAATGATCTCTGCCTCTCAGAACCAAAAGAAGCTTGTGAGGATCTAAAGAACATCAGACAGCAAGACTAAGTGAAATCGAAGATAGGCTGACTGGTTTTACTCTCCTGCTTTAGTTGGTTACTATGAGAATTTTTGTGGAGGAGTTCTAAACATGTTTTGCAACACAAATTGCAAAAAATAAAATAAAATAAAAAAGAGGTAGGGCAATTGAGAGAAAGTAAGACTCTCGATATACAAGGAACAGTGTCGAATGTAGGCACTCTTGTCCAATATACTTACTGCAGTAGTTTTTGCCTTCCAAAAGTCTTCAAATCCAGTGAATTATCTACTTCTCTCTATTCATTAAGTCCTTCGTGTTCTCACTTCCTTTCTTATACAGATCAAATTCCTTGATCTATCATCAAAATTAATCCCTGGCAAATACCTGTAAATCCCTTGCCCCTCTGTGTTTCAATAACTCCTGCCTAGCTAAATCCCAGCCCTGTTTACTGTGACATTTGGTATGACTCACTCTTAATGTACCATACCCTCCCACTTTCTCAGAGGCTGCTCTATCACTTACTCCTCTCTCTTGCATTCTCAAACATATCCTCTCTCCTGCTCACTCCCATCAATAGTCAAACATACTCTAGTATCTCCCATCTTCTGAAAAGTCTTAACTTGACCCACAACACCCACCAGATACCACTTCCTGTTTCCTTTAACAGCTGATCTTTCCCTAAAAAGTTGTCTATGCATATACTAAATCTACTTCCTCACTGCCCCATTTACTGTTCAGCTCTACTGTAATCTAAGTTCTTCTTCTACTTCAAAAAGTGGTCTCACTAAAGTCACTAATGATACCTAAGTCATTGAGTCCTCACCTTACTAAACTATCAGCTACATTCAACAAAGTTGACCACTCTTTCCTTGTTGAAACATTCTCTTCCATCTTTTCTGTGACACCAAACTCTTCTAAATGTGCTCTTCTCTCTCTGACTTGTACTTTCTTAGAGTCATTAATAGGACATCATCTATGTGAGATTTAAATTTTAGAGTTCCTCAGTCCTCTGTGGCTTCTCCCTTTCTCACTCTACGCTATTTCTCAGTGCAATCTTATAAAGTCACATAGTTTTAAGTGGCATCTCTATGCTGATGAATCTCCAACTTACATCTGTAATCTGAGACTCCTTTATCCAACTAATTTCTTAACATCACTACTATATTGTCTTAAAACATCACAACCTTAATATATGTAAAATTAAATCTTGTATTAAACCTTGATTTCCTCCTCCAATTTGTTCCAATTCCAATATTTCCTATTTGAGTAAATGTCATCTCCAGCCATCCAATTACAGTAGCCAAAATTCTAGAATTCCAACTTGTCATTTCTTTCTCCCTCATGCCCTAGTTCAAGCCATTCCCAAGTCCTGTCTATTTTGCCAACAAAATATATCTGAAATCTACTAATTCCTGCTTATCTTCCATTCTATCCCTGGAGTCCAAGCTGCCAAAATTTTGTCCTAGGCTAAAACAGTACTATTCCATCTTCCATTCTTGCCCAGTCCTCTCGCTGATTCTCCACAAAGTAGCCACAGTCATCTTTTTAAAACTTAAATCCATTTGTATTATTCCCTTGCTTAAAAGCTTGCAGTGTTCCATGGAACATACTTATGCTAAAAAATTACTTAGTGTTATTTGAGGTTCAGAGTTAACTGGCTAAATGGTATTTTTATTTCCCAAATCTCACAGCCCTAACGGTTGGGGAGAGAACCAGGAGATGGTGAGACAGTAACCAGGGGCTGAAAATAAATAAATAAAAGCTTGCAGTAGCTTGTCATTCTTCTTAGGATAAAATCTAAAATTCTTAACATGGGCCAAATGCTTTCCATGATCTGGGCCTTGACCATTGCTTCAGACTTAACTCATACCTCTCACCACCCCTACATACACACACATACACAGACACACAACACAACACATGCTCCAGCCACACTGGCTGCCTTTCAGTTTCTCAAAGGCTCCAATTCTTCCCCTCCTCAAGACCTTTATGCAAGTGCTTCTATCTTCCTGGACAATCTTCTGTCCAACTCACTCCTGGGCTAACTCTTACTCATTCTTCAAGTCTTTTCTGTCAGTCTCAAAAAGTCTTTTCTGACTTTCTAAACTAGCATTAGTTGTAATCGTTAATTGTAGCCTATAGTTTTCCAGAATATTTTTTTAAAGATTTATTTATTTTATTACATATCTCCCCTCCCCCCCGCTGCAGCGACGCGCCGAGACTGGTCACTGCGTAGGCACGGCTTTCCCCGCTTGTGGGCGGCTTCTGCTTCCATTCACGGCTGGCTTTCAGTTCGTGGGTGGCTGGCTGCGCTCCATTCGCGGGCAACCTGCCGTGCCCGTGGTGGCTTTTGCCTGTCCATGGATGCTTTTTGCCCTGCCCACGGCGGCTCTGGCCCGCCCATGGCAGCTTGCCATTCTCAAGGTGGTCTGCCCGCTAGGAGAGGTCCCCGGGAACCGAACCCGGGGCCTCCCATGTGGTATGCTGACGCCCTATCCACTGGGCCATCCAGCTGGCCCCTTTTCCAGAATATTTTTGTAAAAATCTTAAATTATATAATTTTTCATTTAATTAGTATCTGTCTCCCAAGTAGACCACAAGTTCCATGAGGACAAGAATTGTGTCCATTTTATTCACTGCTATTCTCAGTATGTACTTGACCAACTAGCTCATGCTGACTGAATGGGGAAATTAACATTTTTGCAAAGCTGCATTTGCTTCTCCTCACATGAATTAAGGAGGATAGGAAACTGTTGATTTCCAAAAGGGGCAAAAAGGACTAGGCACCTTCATGACACAAAAGGACAACACACAGAGCAAATGACATGGCTATACTAGTATGCAATAAAACCCAAACTCATTCCTCTGGATGACTAGAATCAGAATGTAAGATTCGAGCTGATTAGAGTTATAAACTCTGCTAAACACAGTTGTAACTATTCATTTTAACTTTTGTATATCATCCCTCTATTCAAATTGCTCATGAACTTAAAGGCTCTATTAAACAACCAGACTTAGTTCTTCAAGTGGATCCACTAAAGTATGAACTTCCTCTTCCTGCAATCTTAGCATGGCTTACTGTCTCACATCAGAGTCGCAACTGGTTTCTCTGACCAGGAGTGCAAACGAGAACATTTTGCATCTGATTTTATGACTCATCTTGTTACAGACATAAAATAATGAGACTGAGAAAGATGCTGCATAGATGGAGAAAGAAAGTCCAGGACTGTGAATAATCTTCCTGCAGATTCTCAAGTAAAATGAAATAATAAACAAATCTCATACTGCTCCAGCCAAGGACTAGTGATTAAAATGTTATATTCCAGAACTCCTATCAAAGTTCACAGGAATTACTTGCACCAACAACCAGAAAACAGTCCTCTCAGCCTTCCTTTGCTGCCCTCAAAAGATAAAAAGGACAGTCCTAAAAAGGTAATAAAAAGTTTACTTTGCATTGTTTGCTTTCCATACTCTTTCTCATCTGAAGTTTAAAAATTATGCTAGAGTTTCTTGCTTTAGCTGGTTAGATATTTCCTACACGTAATTTTCTTCTATTCTATAGAGCACTGAAACCAATAAATTAAGAATGAGGTGGATAGTAATTCCTTAGCTATCTTGGCCAATAAATCTAATTTTATATTATAGTCTGTGAATTATATCTAAAATTTAAATATACTGTCTTGAATGCTAAATTGGAGGTCAGATACCACTCTATTCAAGTACTAGCTTAGTAAAATGTTTGGCTGTATTTCTAGAGAGGCAGTAAAATTTAAATTAATCATCATGTTCAATATGGGATTTGATAATGGTAACAAGAAGAAACTATGGGGGCCGGCTAGATAGCCCAGTGGATAGGGCGCCGGCATACCACATGGGAGGCCCCGGGTTCGATTCCTGGGGACCTCTCCTAGCGGGCAGACCGCCTTGAGAATGGCAAGCCACCATGGGCGGGCCGGAGCCGCCATGGGCAGGGCAAGAAGCTGCCACGGACATGGCAAGAGCTGCCACAGGCAGGGCAGGTCACCCGCGGATGGAGTGCAGCCAGCCACCCGCGAACTGAAAGCCAGCCGTGAACGGACGCAGAGACCGCCCACAAGCGGGGAAAGCTGCACCTGCGCAGTGACCACTCTCGGCGCGTCGCCGCAGCAGGGGGAAGGGGAGATATGTAGTAAAATAAATAAATCTTTAAAAAAAAAAAAAGAAAGAAACTATGTTCAAACTTTGTTGTTATTAAATTTTCCTGGATCTTTAATGATTTGAGGTTTTGCTGTGCCTTTGGGTCATTTCTGAATATTAACCCAAAGTCATTAAAAGATAGTCAAAAGATAGCAGGTACAGATATGAAATAGGTTTATCCCTAATTCCAAACCATATCATGAAAGTTGTTTTCTTGCACAAAGCAACAGTAGGTACTTCCCTGGCATTTTCCTTTTTCTCCTAAAAGTAGATTATACAAAAATTGCAATCAACTAAAGATTTTGCTAAATTAAGACCTTTATATTTTAAGAACAAACAAAATGTTCCTAGATGAAGTCCCAAAATCCTAGAGAACTTCTACTAAGGTAATCCTCTAGCTACATTAAAACCAGTCCATGAATTCATAACCAGACCCCTCATTTGGAATTTAAAAGCAGAGATGTATCTATTGGGATGGGGTGAGCTTCAGATTCCGGAGAGCACTGAATTTTTAATATAAGCAAAAGTAATGTAAAAAGTAAAATAAATTAAAAAGTAGAGGGGCTATGGAAAGTAAAGCAAGCCTTACAGGAAAAAATGACCATTTAAACTAGGCTTACTCTTGGGCCCAAATAACCTACTCCAACCCTCTAATGGATATAAACCAGCCATCCAAGAACAGGATCCTTAAAGAATATGCTTTCCAAAGGTCTTTGTGAAATGGAATCTGCATTGCTTCATTGGTGACACCATTCAACTTTTCACCTTTGAAGACCCAAGAAAGTTAGTGCCAAACCAAGCCTGCCTGCGCTTTCTCCTCACAAGGCAGACATAGTATTCCAGATATGCCATGGAGAAGCTCTCTGAGAAGCCAAGTTCTAAGCATATCCATTCTGTCCATTCCTGTTATCACATCCCTGGACTATCAGAGGGGCAGAGAGTCAAAGAAGGAAAAACTTGAGCCCTGAAGAACTGTTCCATCTTGAACAGCTCTCAGGACCCAGTTAGAATCAGAACCGACCTCTCATTTTAAAAATAAGGAAATCAAAGTCTAGAGGGGATGTGTTACATACCCAATATCACACAGTCGATTAATGCCCATGTTGGGAGATGAAATGACCATTTGGCACAGGCAATCTGATTCTCCTATTCTCGTCTACTATCTCTCAACCAGACCAATTAGCTTGTAGAAAAGTTGACTCATACATTCCTGTGTTTTTCTAGTTTATTTGTTTAAAAACTTTGTTGATATTATGTGAAAGTTCAGAAGCAGAATAGCCAAGGAGGAAAAGCAACAGACTGCAATACGGTACAGTTTTACGGAAGTCACTTCTCCTGGTAGGGTGGCCCAGCCACCAGCTCTCTGCTTCTCCATGTTTCCCCACCATTTTGGCAAAGTGTAATCTCCACAGCCTCTAGAGTTACATATGGTGTAAGATCTCACTGTGTAAACTGACAGCAGAACCATTCCAAGTTCTCCCCCATAGAAAGGGACTGGTGGGATCCCCCTGTGTCAGGAAAATAGAAAGAATTTGTATTGCAAATAACAATGTTTGCTTGGAAAAAAGGGTTCCAGAGTCCTTATTCTAAGCAAGGGTCCCTAACTCTTTTGTGCATGGACCCCTTCCGTAATCAGGTGAAGCCTATGATGCTTTCTTACAATAATGTTTTTAAAAGCATAAAATAAAACACATAGGATTCAAAGGAAGCAAATTACATTTAAATACTAATATCAAGATATTTTTTAAAAACAAATTACTGACATAGTAATTTGATGGCTGTTTGGCCCAACTAATCAGTACGTACCATGTACACTTGAGCATACTCAGTTTAACATTTCTTAATGTCATTACCTTTCAATTGAAAGTTATTTAGGAGCCAGTAGAAATCAGATTACTCTGCCATCACTTTCACTAAACCAATAGCTAATCTATTCTCATTAGCTCAATTAGCTCATAAGGATTACTTCCCAGAGTGAGATCATCGCAGTAGCATATTTTGATTATTCACATATATTGTAATAGGTCTTAGTTGAAGGTGTATCTGTCTCTGGATGTATATGCAGATCTGCATCTTAGCCAAGGATGTGATGGTGAAATACTGGTTAAATGAGTTTAGAGCTCTCCACTTGTCACAGGAAGGTAAAGAAAGATCCACTACACAGCAAGTGGTAATCAGCTGCTGCCTGCCTCCATTTTATTAAGTTAGACCAAATCAGAACACTGACAGAAATTCAATTTAGTGCATAAAATTGGCATTGCCTTCTATTGAGTTTACTATATTCCCACACCATTCTCTTACATTTTCCTAAGCGTCAGCAGGCAGTAAATGCACTTTTGATTAAACACCATTGCTAATCATATTCTTTCCCATCCCTGTACATTAGTTTTTGTTGCATGACCAAATTATAAGTTGTGTGTAAGGCAGAAAACACACCTCACTTGCCAAAGCACCAGGCACAGTGCTGTGAACATTATAGGAATTTCATAAATACTTGCCCATTGTATTAGTCAGGGTTCTCTAGGGAAACAGAACTGATAGGAGATATCTGTAAATAGTACAAGATTTTATAAAATTGTCTCATGCAGCTGTGGAGATGCATAAGTCCAAATTCCGTAGGGCCAGCTGCAAACCAGGGGCTCTGATGAAGGTCCTTGTTGAATTCTCCAGGAGACGCTGGCTATCTGAAGCAGAGATGGGGATTCTCTCCCAGAATGCTGAAATTACTACTCCTTTTAAGGCCTTCAACTGATTGGATGAGCCATCACTCATTACTGACAGCAATCTCCTCCACTGATTGTAGATGTAACCAGCCAACTATGCAATCAACTCACTGATGATTAAAGTCCATGAAATGCTCTTGTATTCCAATTAGTCCAGTGCTTGTTTGACCAAACAACTGGGCATCATTACCTGGCCGAGTTGACACATTCGCCTAACCATCACACCCATTGACCAAAAATAAATAAGAAAAATAAAAATTAAAAAAAAGAGCAACAAATATATTAACTTCATTGCTGACCACTGTATGCTTCTATGGGTGCTTTGATTCTGAAAAAAATAAATATGTCAGATATGTCAGAGGGAATTGGTCTGCGGGGATTTATGAGTTAGTAGTTGCCAAGGATGGATAGTGTTTTTTTTTTGGAGGTTGCTATAAAAGTAAAAATGTTATTTAGAATGGATGTGGTGGTCCAGGGCAGGAGCAGCATCTCCAAAGCCTAGTGCTCACTGGTTCCCCCTCATTCATTCATTCAATGAACATACATTGAGGGCTCAGTAGGTACCAAAAGGGAAGAAAACCTGGTGCAGGCCTTGAGGAGATCAAAGCCTTGAAAGAGAACATACCCCACTTGAGCTCCTTCCCTTCATTTGCTATTACCCAAAGCAGGACTTGAGTAATTGAAACCTCTTCCTGTCTTTGGCTCCCATTTCCATTCATTTGTTATTTGTGTAACATAACCTATATCCTATCAATTTGCTTCTCCAAATCTCATTGCTGCTAAGTAAATCTTCATAAAATAGCATTATTTAATTATAATGCTATTTAATAACAGATGGATAGATAACCCAAATATTCAACAAAAGAAGATCAGTTGAGGAAATAATAGCACTTCTGTAAAATATTATACTTTACCAATAAAAATTATATTTGTGAAGGGTTTTTAACAATATGAGGCATTAATGTTATTTTATTAGGTACAAAAACTGAAAACAAATTACATATACAGTGTTATCTCAACCATAAACACATAAATAAAAAGAATAAAACTAGAGGGAAACATACCAAAATACTAATCATGGTTATGAGTATAAGTAATTATATAAATTTCCAAAAATGTATACATTTATAAAGAAATATTATAATGAGAATGTATAACTTTTATTACAAGTCCACTATTTTCTTATATTAACCAAAAAAAGAATTCTAAAAGTACAAATCTAATTATGCAAATCATAACATTTCTGTGCCTTACTATGACTTAGTGAACTAGGCCAATTCTCTTGGACTGGACTAACCTTCACAGCCCTCTCAAAGATGATGCCACTTCCTTTGCATCAGTTTCACCTACTATTCCCCTACTGATGGTATCTCATACTCTGGTCCATCACCCCCAAGCTCTCAAGCCTCTGAGCCTTTGCTCAGGCTATTTCTTCTTCCCAGAGCTAAAGAGAGGGCCAGCTGGCAACTACCACAGCAGTGCTCCAGGATGTAATGAAATGGAGCAAATTGTGTTTACTAGGACTCCATTCAGAAACAGTACTGTAGGTGTTAGGAAGGAATAATTTAATAAAGCCACTTGGGGGATAAGAAGGGCGATTGGCATGGGTAAGTGTGAATAATCACAGATGGCCAATAACTGCCTTCCAAGGAGGGTGAGTACAGGTAACCACAGGGTTTTTATTCTGCTAAGTAGAGCATATAAGCTTGGGGCCAGAGCTGAATGACTGGGGGCAATAGAGAAGAACTTATGTAGGGTTTAGTCTCTCCACTAAATAAGTGTTGAGCAAATATTTTAAGACCATCAGTTTGAAGGAACACCAAATCCTAAACCTGGTCATTGTAGTTCTTGCCCTGCTTCTATTGTAATAGCTCCTCCTCTATTATCTTCTCCCTACTTCTCCCAGTCACCACCACCTCGATGTCTCCCTTCTCTGAATTCCTCTTGCTCTTGGTTGATATGTACTTCTCATTCTGTATGGTCTTAAGTCTCTTTAAGGATGTGTCTTATCTCCTTCACCAGATGATAAACTTCTTGAGGAGAAGATTTTTTTTATCTGCACCTAGCATACAAAGTAGGTATTAAGTAAATGAATTAAATGAATGATTAAATGAATGGATGAATTAAAGGAAAAGCAAACTATCTGGAAGCTGAACCAAGAAGACAGAGATTAATGAAGGTTAAGAAAAGGTCCTATGGACACATTACAAAAAGTGATTCTTTTGAGCCAATTCGGCATAGGCGAGAGTGAGAAAAGGGCAAAGACTTGTGGAAAAGTCTACAGTATGGAGAAATAAAGTCTAAAGTATCCGGGGTTCTCCTCAGAGCACATTTCCGTGTCACTATCTGTCTGAAAGCTGGCTATAAGCAGTCCTACATCTTTCATGAGAAAATGCCACTGAAATGTGAATAATTTGAAGCTCCATTGGAATCCCTTAAGTAATTTCACCTCACCAAGCGGCTTACCAGCCTGATGTCATAATGAGTTCTTTGGGTGGAGGTGGGAGTTGAGCAAATACTCAGAGAACAGCATGCTATAAATAGAAGACTGCCTCACACATTCTAATAACAATAACCGTCCCCGAACTATTTAGCCATTACCTGCTATATTTCACACTCCCCATATTTCCCAACTCATTTGCAAAAGTCAGACCTCTGCTGTGAATCACCCTCTGTCCCTAGTTCAATCCATTCTCTCAGAAGTAACCTCCAGACTCAGCAGAAAATACTAAATCCCATAGTGAAGCAGCCCAACATGCAGGTAAATTGGACCATTTCCTTCTTCAGTCCTCTGGGGGAGGCATCTCCTTTGGGAAGCCATTCCCAGCCAAATGCCTCACCAGCTCCTTTCATGATGTCTTCACACAATGGATTTATGCTTCTTGCAGTAATCACGCCAAGGCCCAAGTTGATCAATCCCGCCGCAGTTTGGTAGGAATCTCATTTGTCTGGGTCCTGGTTGTTCAATTAGACTGGAATTTTCTTTTAGAGCTGGTCAGATCTTCCCTTCTCTTCGCATCACCAGAGTTCCACCAGTAATAGCTATTTATAAGACTTAAATGCTTATTTATCGTGTCATCCATTTGTTTTCTACCTTGTGAGTCTTCCACTAAAGATTCTGCTTTGACAAAAATTCAAAAGAAGACAAAAATAAAAATACAACTCAAAGAAGGCACTTGTTAAGTTTTGGGTTACGTGCTGCCTTTTAGCAACAAGTCACACATTTTATATCCACTTTGCCTATTTCTAATTGACCCTTCCTTCTAATTTTCAGAGGCTTGATGAAAAGTATCCAAATGGACCTTCTTATACTGGGTAAATGAAAGATAGTGTTTTCAGCTCTGCTGAAGTGAGGATTCTGCTAAACAAAAATCTTCCTTCACTAAGAACTAGAAGTCGACATTTTATGGATCTAATTATGTACTGGGATTTACAGGACCTCAAAAAAGAATCTCTAGTCCCCATGGTGTCTCTTCCTCCCCACAACAGGCCTGCCGTGGGACCTGCAGCTGTTCTAGGCCCGTTTAGTCCTTTGAGTGAAGGCAATGGGTTTCCTGAAAGCCCCCTCATCGGTTGTTTGAATGCCCCTACGATTTCCTGGACGCTTCAAGTAATGGGCAACATGCTGCCTCTCGAGTCATTGCATCCCACTTTTGGACACTAGTTTAAAAAAAAAACATTTAAAAAAATATACAATCATAAAATAGACACCCAAGTACCCACCATTTAGAATGGACAATTTTGACATTGTCTCTTTTTATTCATTTTTATGAAAGAAATTAAATCGTTACTGATAAAGTTGAAGTCCCTTTTCATCTGTAGGCCCATCTCCCTCCCCAGAGGAATTTAGTATGCTTACTTCAAGGTTATTTCTTAAATTTCTCTATATTTAGATTGAATTATACGAAATTGTCAATATTCAACTGTTTTGAATGGGAAAAATAACAATTGCATATGGTCCAACTGAAAACATATGTTTTGTGAGTGTGGCTTTTACAGTTACGTAAATGACATCATACCATACATATCACACTGCAATTAGCTATTTTGACTCTATAGTATGTTTTTAAGGTCAACATAGATATTTAGAAAGCTAGTGCATTCCTCATTTTAATAGCTATATGGGATCCAATTATATGAATGTGCTACTTTGTATTTACCCATTACACAGAGCTGGGTTGGTGTGTTGTTGTTTTTTTTCTTGTTTTGCTGTTATGAAGAATACGAACTATGGACATACTTGCCCATTCATCTTCAAGCACATGATTGAGAGATTCTCAAGACTATATAATAAGTGGAATTGTTGGGTTATAGAAAACATTTTCAATTAAACAGGATACTGCCAATTTGCTGTCAATAATAAGTTTCCACCAGTAACATATGAGAGCTCTTACTTTCACCCACCCTCACCATACTTGACATTATCAGACATTTTAATTTTTGACCATATGAGCAGTAAGAACTTGTTCCTACCTGGTAGTTTAACTTTCATTTTCCTGGCTGGTTGGGTTGTGGCAACACTAGTTTTCAGTTACTACTTCCTTACATTAAGTCCATATTTGTAACTTCTATCCATTTATTTCCTTTGTCAGTAGTTTTCAACATTTTTGTTCTCAGAACCCCTTTATAATCTTAAAAAATTATTAGGTGCTCCAAAGAGGTTTTGTGTATTTGAGTTCTATCTGTTGATATTTACTGTATCAGAAATTAAAATTGAGAAAATCTTTTAATATTTATTTACTCATGTAAAAGTAATAATAAACCTATTACATATTCATATACATAATGTAATTTTTGTTAAAAAGTAAAATAACTATAATTTCCCAAAAAAAAGTAACAAAAAGAGTGGCATTATTTCGTATTTTTGCAAATCTCTTTAATGTTTGATTTAATAGAAGACAGCTGGATTCTCATATCTGGTTCTGCACTCAATCTGTTGGGTTGTGGTGGTTAAAGCATGTAAAGAAAATTCAGCCTCACACAGATATGTGGGTGGGAAAAGGAAGGGAATTTTAACAGCCTTTTCAGGTAACCATGGAAATTCTTCTTTTGATACTACACAAAAATTCAACAAGTGGTAGATTTTTAAAGGTTAACTGCAATATGGAATTTGAAACCATATCAATGAACATTTTGTCCACTGGCACATTAAAATCCATTGGTATATCTTACACTTTAAATGGATCTTTTACCCATGAATGATTTTGTGACCGCATGCATCAGTCATTTAGAAAATATTAACTCACTGGGTTATCAGATCTTCTAAATGTTAGGAGAATGCTTCACCATCCCGTGAGCCACCTGTGTCCTCCAGCAAGGCCTGGATTTCAGCCTCTGGTGGGTGGGAGGATGGGTAGGCTCTCTTTGGGTATTCCATCTCATCCTAGGGGTAAAGGCTGCTCCTCATATCTGCTATATCTACATTCTTTAGCTTTCTCTTTACTTCTTACCAGCCAATTCCTTGTAATTCCAACCCCCTGCTATGGTGAATTATTCTTTATATTCATTTTCCTTGCTCAAATAACTCTGTAGGTTC
>PVKH010029896.1:0-12580 GCA_004027955.1 Chaetophractus vellerosus | reverse complement strand
AGAAGATATCTTCCAGAACAGTAATTCCTTCGAAGGTATCCTACACTGAGGCTTATCACCCCTCTTACTGAACACCTCACAGCAGCCACTCAGCTATAGAATAGCTCTAATCATTCAGAAGTTTTTTCTTAGATGAACTATAAATCTGCTTTGGTCAAGCCTTCATATCCCTCTCTGTCTCTCTTCATTCTGTCAACCATTTGACTTCTCTTCCTTCCTCCTTTCTGCCACTCAGGCTCTTATCATTTTTTGTCCCACCTACTGCTTAACACTCATATTTATCAAGAACCTTTCTTTTGTCTAAATTTCCTATCGTTTATTCCTTCGGTCTTTTAATGCACAGCTTAAATTATTGTACTTTGAAAGAAGCATTCCTTATTTAGTTTTGCATATGTTCAGTCTCCCTGATATTTTAAATTGCTTGAGTCATGTTCTTTTGTAGCTAACCAACCCAACACAGATTTCTTATCACTTAGACATTATTTCTCAAGTAATTTCATGTACCTGAATTTTAAATTGGAAGCATTTTGAATTGTAAATGGAGCTTGTGTATACAGGTGCTCAGTAGTAGACATTATAGAATATAAATGGGCACTATAGAATCTATAGAATTATTACAAAATTGCAATGTCATGTTTATAGCATCGTTACTTCCCTTTCTCAGGTGGCTTTGCCATTAAAAGGCAGATACAGGTAAGAACTTCCTAGCCATATTTTGCCTGCGTAAACTGTGCCTGTTAGTGAGTCTTGATCCATTTGTCCATTTAGCCATTATTATGATGTAACATGCATTAACCTCCTGCTCTATCGCAAGCACTATGCTAGAGGATTTTTAATGTATCATCTCATTTTATATTTATAAGCTTTGGATGTTACCCTTATTTTTAGAGATCAGGAAATGAAGGTCAAGTGATTTCAAGCAATTTTCCCAAGATCACATAGCCACAAGGGGCAGAAGGGGTGTTTAAATACAGATGTTTTCTTTACTTCACTGTACTGTTTGCCGATAAGTAACATATAAGATGCTTTACCCCTTACAATATGTTCTCTCAGATGCTGCCTATATTAAATAATTACAGTAGCCCTGTCAGATAGGTATATTACTATTATTTCTATTGTACAGATGCAGAAATTTAGCTCCAGAGAGATTAAGTAAATTTCTTCTGGTCCAAGTTCAGAAAATAGTAGAACTGAGGGTTAGAAAGAACCTGCATAGTCTGTTTCAAAATCCTGTGCCCTATCTACTATACCATTAGAGGTTTCCTGTGCCTCTGAAGAGTTCTACAGGTCTTACAAGTGTCTCATCAAGACAACTTAGCTTCTCTTCTGTCCCTCTTCTCAGCTTATCCTCAGAGCCCCTGACTGGCTATCTTCTATATATGTCTACACTGCTAGTGCTGAGAACCAGGGATTCAAAGATACAGGGACAAGTAGAGAGTGAATAGTTGAGTGGGGTAGTTGGCATATAGGTAAAGTAAGGAAACTCCAGAAAGATTATATATGGGAAAGATTTGATGAATTCTAATATGCAATGAATGAAGGTACTTCTGTTTGCCAATATTTCAACTTAAAAGACTAAAATACATTGTGCATAGGAAGTGGAGTGTATTAGTCAGCCAAAGGAGTGCCTTTGCAATATACCAATAATTGGTTGGTTCTTATAAAGGGTATTTATTTGGGGTAGAAGCTTACAGTTACCAGGCCACAAAGCATAAGTGTCTTCCCTCACCAAAGTCCATTACCACTTGTTGGAGCAAGACAGCTGCTAACGTTTGCCAGGGTTCAGGCTTCTTGGGTTCCTCTCTTCCCGGGGCTGCGTTTCTCTCCAGGCTTAGCGCCCCCGCTTGCTCCACAAGGTCAGCTGTAGACTATCAGGCAAATGCTAAATTCTCTTCTCCTAGGGCGTCCTCGCCAACATCCTAACTGCTTCTCAAAAACTGCTTCTCAAATATACTCCCTCTGTCTTTGGCCTTGCCTTTTCATACCTGAGGCCACACCCACCGAGGGGCGGGGCTCAATGCACTACTGACATGGCCCAGTCAATGCCCTAATCATAACCCAGTCATGCCCAGATAAACAGATCAGTTTACAAGCATGATTCAATATTGCTTTTTGGAATTCATAATTATATCAAACAGCTACATGGAGAAAGGGGCTTTATGAAAAATTAAAAGACTTCTACTTAAAATGTAGGAGAAACAGACTGAGTTAGCTGGTACTATGTTTGAAGAAAAATAAAATCTTTGGAAACATACCTGTTTCTGCCCTTAAAAAAGGAATGGCAGCTGATTTGTTTTATATGCTTTAATTTAAACCTAAGCTGATTTTTCCATCTGTTAATGAACTCTTGATGCAACATCTTTCTCAGGATCCTTCATTAGCAAACTTGAGCCAAACGTCTAACATTGCTATTACTCTGAACTCTCTTTCCTGTCTTTTTGGCGGATCACCATAACTTGGAACATAGCTGGAAGGATTATATTGTTGACAAAATGTACATGTGCAAGAAGGGAGGCTAGAGGTGAAATTTAGGAAGTAAGATAAACCTCATTCACAAAAATAGTATCCATTAAATAAAAAGAATTGCCATTGCCTCCTATACTGCAAGTAGGAAAAAACCCGAACTGTGTGTGAGTTTAATATTAAGCTATATACACACAGACCCAGCTGCATAAATATTAATTTAGAAATTCTCATCTTTAGCATTTTATAAAGAAACTCCAAATTTGACCTCCAGAATCATCTTTCTATAACTTTTTAAAAGCATGTTTTAGAATTCTGGGTGTAAGTCATTAACCGTTTAATATTTTTGTAAAACAATTTTTGAACAGTCTGTCTTAAAGAACCAATAACGTTTCAAATCTTAATTATAATAAGTGTATAAAATTGATTAAAAATTTTTAAAAAAAGCCTTGGCTTGTAACAGAAAAAAACAAACAAACAAAAAAAAACAAAGTGGATTTACTCAGGTTTTGTTATAGTTATTATTTGTTTGAATCATTCTCTTAAGCTTTTTGTTTATCATATTATTAATCAGATAAATGCTATACTCAATTTCATTTTTATTTAAAATGCAATAAACTCTTGTGAACAGAAAAAAAAGACAACAATTAAGGTAAGTATAGACTTTATTTAATACAAATATGTCAATATTGGTCAGTCAATTGTAAAAAATATACCATATTAATTGAAGAAGTTAATAATATGGAAACTGTGTGCAGTAGGAAATAGTATATATGAACACTCTGTATTTTCTGCTTAATTTTTCTGTAACCCTAAAACTTCTCTGCAAATAAATTGTATTAATATAAAAAATATGTAATACATTTCTACACTCACACACACACAAATGCTGTACATAGAGGGCAAAAGTTTAGAACTATCATATTTAGGTGGCTGACCTTCAGCTCCTACTAAGAACTAAAATTAGATCCCTGTGGAATATATATCCAGTGACAGAGGAGAGAGTGTGGGCATAACCTTGAGAGACCATGGAGACATCATCCAAAGGAGCCTGCCTTCACTATAAAATTCCTTTGACATCTCATTTTTATCTTAAAAATTCATATGATTTTTGTATTGTGATTTATAATGCATTTGTTTCTTTTCATGTAGAACTTCTTCCTTCCCACCCCTCCCCAAAATTAGTCTTTTAGTAAAATGATGGGTCAAGAAAATGCACTAGGATTGTCCTGTCACTTTAAGTATTCCTGGCACTGTGCCATATCTCTCAGACGAAAGTACATAGCCTATTTTAAGAGTAGGGCCCTGTCCCATCTCTATAGAAGTACTGGTTGATTCTGGTGAGAGTACAAATCAAGTATGAGAGTTACATTTTAGCCACAATGGGCAAAAAGAAAAAGTAAAAAAAAGTCTATTCTTTTTTTTCTTTCCATTCTTATTAATGAGAAAGTGGCAGACTGTAAGGATAGGTATTCCATTACCACTATAAAAAGAAGAACAGAAACATAAAAAAAAAAAATAAGTAGAGCTATATAATTTTTTAAAGATTTATTTTGTGCAGGCTGGCTTGCCTTCAACAGGAGGCCCCGGAAATTTTATGGGCCTTCTCCCATATGGTAAACAGGAGCCAAACCAATTGACCCACAGCCACTCCCCCAGTAGAGCTATATTTAATGACTCAGGTCTGTTTGTTTAAAGAGGGGGGAAAAATAGTCTTCAAAATTCCCTTTATAGGGCCCCCAGCTTAAATCAGAATTGCTTTCATTTGGGAACACCCATTTTTGCTCTATTTCTTGTGTACTAGTAGACACCAATAGAATGAAAAGAGAGTAGGACTGACAGTCAAATGAGTTTGTGTCCCCTCTCCTATTGTAACTTTCTTTGCTACCCTGAGAAAATCAATTTCCATATCTGTAAAATGAGAGATATTCCCTAATCCTGAGTATTAAGTATTACTTTTTAAAAATATTTTAAGGTCAAATAAATTAATGAAACATTGATTTAACAAACAGGTTTCTTTTCCATAGTACATTTAAGAATCCTTAATATTTAATAAACCTTGTAAGTTTCCCAGACTTTCTTGACCACAGCCCATTTTTCTTAGAACCTTTTGTACTGCTAGTGTTTGTTAATATTAGGTGATCATTATAGCCCCTTCTAACTCTTCTGATTCTGGAAATTGCACTTCTTTTGTTTATTTCTTTGGCTCTTTTCTGGCCTGTAGTTACCCTAGGTTACTTGCTATTTTGTACTCAGTACCTATGCTGTATGTGTATCCTGCCTTATTTCCAGCTTGAACTGGAAAGTTATTGCATTTTCCTTTTTCTTATAAATGAAACAAACATTAGCACTTGTCTTTTACAATGTTCACTTTCTCTGTTGACTGTTGTTTCAGTCTGATTTTATTCAATCATTGGACCATTTTTATTCTAAATTAATCTGTTAATCTTTGCCTAAATTTCACCAGCTAATAGTAAAAATTTTTGGAAACCTCAGCTCATTAAGTCATTTTGATAAATACCAGTGTCAGAGAGAAAACTAGATGTCGAATTACATGTAGTCTTCTTATTCTAGTCAGAAAACAAGCCTCCTTCAAGGTATTGCTATTGGCTGAGATTTTAAACTAGAGGTCTTGTTCTGGAAAATGTAAAATTTTAGTTCTTTCTGTATACATCATCTCATTTTAATAAAACAGCACTGTGAAAGAGGGATATTATCCTCCATTTTACAAGTAATCAAACTAGAGCTCTGAGAAACCAAATAACTTGCCTAGAACTCCCTCAGGTTATAGATAGCAAAATCAGGTCTGCCTGAGTCTGCTACTCATATTCTCTACTAAACAATGTAATTTCTTATTAAACTGTGTGTGTGTGTGTGTGTAGCCCATACAGTGTAGTTAAAATGATAACATTTGAATGTTTCTTTTATTCTAGGGCAGTACATATGCATAACTCATTTAATTCTCCCAACAACCATATGAAGTAGGTACTATCATCCCCATTTTACAGATAAGGAAATTAAAGTTGACCAATTTATTCAAAGCCATACAACTCAGTGGCAGCTGTGAAGCAAACCCAAAGCTTATTGACCTCTTGATTGCTTGGATGTAATATTCTACAGCACACAGTGCTTTGAAGATGTCACACTTAGTATGAATATGTATAAGTATTTATTTAATATATTTGACAGCAGCTCAGTGCCTGTAGAAGAAACAGAAACATATCAAGCAAACACTGCCTCCTCCAAAAGCTGGTAAAAGAGTTAAGAGGTTTCCATAAATATAATTCAGGTTCAGAGGTGTTAAGTATTATAATAGCAGTAGACATTAAGTACTCTGGATTTAGAGGTGGAAGAGATTACTTCCTGCTGGAGGAAGATGAAGAAGGCGGTATTTGCTTTGTAAATTGGGATGATTTAGGAACTTCAAGGGTTGGGAGAATGTTCTAAGTAGAGGAGATAACATGAGAAATGGCACAGAGGTTCACGCAGGTAATAGAGAGTAGATTATTCTGCATGGATCAAGGATATTATGACAATGAGTAGCTGAATATGAGTTTTAGAAAGATGGGTTATGGGGCATCTGGCTTAGATCTGTCAAAGCACTTAACACATGAGTCCATAGCTTGTGTTTCTTTGTAATTCTCCCCCATTAGATTTTAAGTTCCTTGCAGTTATCTTGTTCACCATTATGTCCCCAGTGTAAAGGACATTGCCTTAGATTTATTAAAAAGATAAATGGTGAATTTTTGATGGGTGATGAGTAAATGAATGTACAAACCAGCCATGGCACAACCAAGCCAAGTTGGCCTAATTCCTGGTATTAGATATAGAGAGTAGTTGCTTAGTTATTGAAATGAAATATACTATCTGTTACTTATAGAATGATGGCATTAGAGGTTGTGTATGAGGCATTGATGGGACACCATGTTTCAAAGGTACATATCATTTAAGCTAAACCTAAGTTGTAACAAAAGGACCCCAAGAAAGAAGTAGTTTAAAGGGATATAGGTGTTTATTACATTTTCAAGTAACAGTTCTGAGATGATCAACTAGGCAGGTGGGTGATTCTACTCCATGAATTTATTCAGGGACCTGGTTTCTTGCCAAGCCAAGTCATACTGAACCATCTTGGCATTGTCATAGCCTAGACTGGGTTACCATTTCTAGGTTCTAGGCTGCAGAAAGAGACAAGAGAGTGGAAAAGGCCACACCCTCTGTCTTAAAGACCCATACTTGGAAATGGTATGCATGTCCGCATGCATTCCATTGGCAAGAGCTCAATCACATGGCCGTGAAGAGCGGCTGGGAAATGTGATGTAGCTAGGTAGCCATGGGCCACACCACAGTTCTATTACTGTGTAAGAAAGGGAGAATGGATTTTAGTGGACGACTGTCAGTTTCCATGACAATGCCTAACAAGTCTTAAATAAATATATTTAGGAGGCTTTATAGTATTTACTCATTTTGGTGGGATCTGAGTTAATTTTACTACCTTGGTTTTGTAGTCAAAGAAAACTTACAAAGAATAAAATGAATCGTCTGGAACAGTGCTTCTCAAATTATTTGTCATTAAGGACCAGGGTTTTTTGTTTGTTTTTCCCTAAATTGCAGTGGACCAATACTTTTGTAAAATACAATAAAAATTAACTATTAAAAGAAAAAGACATTTGTTTTATGTCCAGAACTTTTAAGGTATTTTTAGAAATCACCCCTTAAGATAGTATGTGTGTCATGATAGATCATTTGAATGAGCACGTATGTTTTATAGCATGTTTTGCTTCTTTCATAGCTAAAGTCAAAGCTGATCCTAATTTTGCAAGTTCATGGTGAAAAACGTACCATTTCAGAGCTTGGAAGAAGGTTGCTTAGAGGGAATTTAGTCTTGAAGAAGTAGGCCTAATAAAGTGAAATGCTGAAGATCAGAGTTAAATGGTATACAGCTACGGTATAATCAATGATATACAGTGGAAATTACATTGGAGTCCGATGGTCTGGTTTGAGTTCTAGCTAAGTGTTCTTAGGCAATCACTTAACTTCCCTGAGAATCAATAGTAAGTGCTCAAAAAAGCATTTCTTAGATTGAAGATCATATATGAAAGTCTTTTATAAACTGTAAAGCACACAAGCAAAAATATTACTGTAGTTATTAAAATCATGAGGCCATTCCTTCTAGTGCTACACCCACCGTTCTTTCCGGGCTCTCTTGCATTCCATACTAGAGACTTGTTGAGGTCAAAAATCATATGTAATACTGCATCCATTTTAAATTATATTTATGAGAACTCTGTAGCAATATGGAAAAATGCTTATGTTATTATGTTAAATTAAAAAGTCAGGAAGCAAAATTATGTATACTTTATGATTGTAACTGTATGTCAAAGTAGTGTATATGGGTGGAAGATGGACTTTGGTTAACAGAACAAATATGAGAATGTTCTCTCGTGAACTATAATGAATATATAACACTAAGACAGAGTGTTAATAATCGAGTAGGTTGGGGGAAAAATACACCAAATGTAAGATATGGGCTATAGTTAATAGCAGTATTTTGATGATGCTCTTTTATAGTTTGTAACAAATTTTTCACAATACAAGGTGTTGGTGGTTGGGTGATGTATGGGAGCCCTATATGATGATACACACATTTGTTTTGTAAGTTCGCAACTTTTACTATACACTTATTGTTTCCATATGTCAAGTATGAATGATAAACTGCAATATTCAAAATATAGTGTACATGTTACTGAAAATCAAGTAGATTTAAGGGTAAGCCCTTTTTTTCTGTTACTTTATTTAAAAAAATTTTTTGAACAAATCAACTTTATTGATATGTATCAATAGAGTATACAATTCATCCAAGGTGTTCAATCAATGGTATTTGGTATAATCACATAGTTGTACATTCATCACTGCAATCATTATTGGAGCATTTTCATTATTTCAATAATAATAATATGCAAAAAACAAACAAGAAAATTCTTCACCTCTAAATCTCTCTTTGCTTCCCCTGCTGTTCATAGCAGCTATTTCTGGCTATTCTTGCACATTTTAAGCCCTTCTTTTTGTACAGTGCATTTAAAACTTACCAGGCAGTATAATTATAAATAATTTTTTCCTATTTTCTTTAACAATTTTGTTAATTTTATATTCTTAAAAACATGTTTATATAATTTAAACTCTTCGGAAGAAAGAACTTTATATGAAGGCACATAATTTCTGGAGCTTGTATGAAAAGACTTTTACCCACTGGGGTAAACTCTTTTACCAGTACAATCATAAGGATATCATTTACTACTTCTCTCTTTCCTTCTTGAAAAGGAGACATGTCAAGACAACAATTAATAGACTTCTGTGAATGCTTGTGATTGGGGGATTTCTTAATTTATTATTTTCATGCTTACTGTGTGCTGGTTGCTCTGCTTAAGGGCTGCAAGGATTATGAAGAATAAAATATAGTAACAGTCACCAAAGAGTGTGTATAATGTCCCAGAGCCTATTTCACAACATTCAGATGAAGTATAGATAATATAGGTGAGATATAGGCAATAGTATTCCCATTTTACAGATTGAAAACTGAGGTTCCAGGAAGATAAATAATGTGTCTAAATCACATGGCTAGTAAGTGGCAAAGCCAGGTATTAAACCCAGGTCTTTCTGTCTTAGAAGCCACAACAGTACATTTTCTTCTCTCATAAGAAAAAAATAAAAATAAAAAGATGTCCATTTTTCCTTCAGAGAGCTTTTAGTAGGGGAGGCAGACTCATGAAAACTAACAAGAAGAATGTGCTAAGCACCAAATGATTGCAGAAAATCAGTGCTTTGGAGTTCTTGGAGAGAGAGATTGCTCGGGACTGATGTGTTTAGGGAAGTCTTTATATGGAAAATGGATTTTAAGTTTAGCTCAGGAGAATGATTAAAATTTAGATAGCAAAGAGGGAGAAGTCCTGATAAATGTAAAAAGGATGTGGTAAGAAAACAAGGGAACTCAGTGGGAGATAGTTTGGGAAGGAATGTAGCTAGAGAGGAGGGTTTGATGGGGGAATAGTATGAAAAAAGACTCAGGAAGCAGGTTGGAGTTTCTTAAATGCCAAGTTAAGGATTTTGAGACTATAATAGATAGATAATGATCGATAACCTGTACTAAACACTTACCACATGCCAGGCACTGTTCTAAATGCTATACACGTATGTTCTCTTTAATTCCTACAGTAAATGAGGCTCAGAAAGGCTAAGTAACTTGCCAGAGTTTTATTATATGTATCAGTTTTATTCATACATATGAATAAAGCATATATACATCCAGAGTATATAGTCAGTGGTATTCAGTGTAATCACATATTTGTGCATTCGTCACTTCAATCATTCTTAGAGCACTTTCATTTTTCCAATAATAATAATAATAACAACAAACAAAAAACAACCAAAACTCATCTCTCAATCTCTATGCTTCCCCTGCCATACATAGCTGCTATTCTTTTTCCTTCTCTCTAGTATATTTGTATGTATATCTTGCAAAAACAGCCTTATATATGCAATATCATCCATATTTGTGTTTTACAGGAGGTTTTGCTGTCTTATACAGTCCCATGTTACAGTTGTTAGCTTTCCTTCTTGTAATATACATGACTTCAGATTTTCCCTTTAAACCACTGTCATACCCATCTCTAGTGGTTTTTAACATTCAAGTTAAGAAAGGTGATGTGATCAGTCACTGACATCTCATTCACATCCTTACCACCCTTAAATACCTTGAACACAGGGATATCAAGGAGAGGTTAAAGTATTTGTGGCAATGGTTTTCAGCTCTGTCTATGCTCATCTGGTCTTATTCTCCAGCCTCCTACCCCATAGCATTCACGTTTCATCAATCCATTGTTAGCCGTAGTCAGTGTTTCTCAAAGTGTGGCTCCTGGACCAGCAGCAGGAACTGGGAACTTGTTAGAAATACAAATTCTGGAGCCCCACCCCAGACCTACTGAATCTGAAACCCTGGGGGTAAGTTCCAGCAATGTGGTTTTGTTTTGTTTTTGAGGTACCAGGGGCCGGGGATTGAACTCAGGACTTCGTATGTGGGAAGCCAGTGCTCTGTCACTGAGCCACGTCAGCGTCCCTGAATTGGTTTTTTTCATTTGTTTTGCTTGTTGTTTTTGTTTTTTCAGGAGGTACCCGGAACCAAACCTGGGACCTCCCATGTGGGAGGTGGGCACTCAACTGCTTGAGCCACATCAGCTCCTCCAGCAATCTGTTTTAACAAACCCTTTAGGTGATTATGATGTGGGCTGAAGTTTTGAGAACCACTGCTGTAACCTATTCTGAGGTTTCCGTTCAGGAGCAAGCTACTAAAAGTTGTTTGACCGTCCCTGGTATTCACATTGAGCAACTATTTGGGATCTTACTCCTGAATCTGCTGTTGGGCCTTGCAGTCTAACTTTATGGAGAAGCCATGGCTTACTAAGCCAAGGGACATTTTAAGGGAGCTTATTCTCAGACTTTTTGATTCTTAGTTATACTTTGTAAGCATACCCAATTCTAGTTTTATGTCTTTTAATTCATTCCTGAAAACCCAGTGTCTTTAGGTGAAAAGTTATTAAAGCAGAAAATATTTCCATTAATTTTTATGGAAGAATCATAATGTGTTCCATCCTTATCTAAGATACCCAAACAATTTTCAGATTTAATAAAAATCAGTTGAACAATGAAAATAATTTTATATAAATAATAAATATTTTGACAGCAAATAGTTTGTACCTAAAACGTTATACAATGATAGTTTTTTTTTGTAATTGAGGAAAGAGGAAGAGAAGACTTAATAATGAGTGGTGGCTGATAGAGCTGGAGTACAACGGAGTCATTTTTTGGAAGATGCTGGAGAGTCAGGTGATAGAATTTAAAGCAGGTAACCTTTGGGGTTTCATAGTTATCTTGCTCTCAAACTGTACTTAAAAATAGTTACAGTACACCTGACCCAGACACTGGGATACAGATGAAAAATAGTCTCTATTCTCAAGGAGCCTAGAGAAATAAGACACCTCAACAACTTACTCTATTAAAAGGCAAAAACAAGTGCTTATTGGAGGCACAAACAGAGCAAAGGGAGTGGCTGGGTAGGCTTATAGGCACCTTGACCCCCACCTAAACTAAGCCTTAGAAAAAGAGTGGGGTCCTGATAGATGAACATGGTAGAAGGGTATAGCATGCTGAAGAAACAGTAGGGGAAATACTCAGCACATTTCATGTTCATGGAACTGAGTCAGTTTGGAGTACCTGAAGAAGGAAGTTACCAAGGACTGGGGAGAACTGGGGATTTATAACAAGGACAATATGAGAAAAGGGACACTGGACTCATTTCAGCTGCCTTCTATAGGCAGTGGAAGGTGTTTGAGGAGAGAAGGCATGTTTTAAGAAGCATAAAATTAACTAAAAACTATAGCTATAGCACACACAAAATTATTTAGGACAAAATTAAAGCAAAATACAAGAACACCTTTGAAACATGGAAGCAGCTCATGCACTCACAGATGGAGAAGAGTCACAAAGAAAGCTACCTCTTCAGTTCTCTTGCTTGGCATACATACACAAAGCAAAACCTTTTTTGATTCATCCAAATGTGGTGCACAATTCATTAATTTGTTCTTTATAATATTCTCTGAGTAGAAATGAGTATATTAAGCAAAGCAGTGTGTCTTTGTATGAAATTGTAATATTAATTATCACTTCTATTAAATTTTAAGTGTTTTTAATTTTTTAAAGTTGTACCAAAAAACTAAAGGAGTCACTGTCCAAAAACGATGTTATTTTTTCAAAAGCCTTTATAACAAAAACTAACAGTCATTATATGAGATCTCTAATGAGAGATGGCATATTGAAGAACAGCTGTAATTGAAAATTGTGCTTCAAACCTAGAATTCTTGTCTTTGGTTGCTGGGTGATCCCCTACAAGCTTTTACATGAAACAGTTTTTAACTGTAGGCATCTATAGTTGCTTTTAATGCAGTCTTCTTTTATCCCAGAGCTTCAAAGTCTATTTGGTTTATAGTCTTTGCTATTTCAATTTATGTTCATGCTGTGTTCTTTTTCTTTTTAATATTTTAAAAATTTATTGAAGTATATCACTCAT
>PVKH010029895.1:0-12581 GCA_004027955.1 Chaetophractus vellerosus | reverse complement strand
AGACAAACCTTCTATCCCTGACCTGAACCCTTCTTTAAAATCTTGGAGCCACCACTGCTGTTGCAGCAGAGTAATTGATATTTATTAGATTGATTATGTCTTGGTATATTTATTAACACAAACATTAGTCTGCATCCTCTTATTTCCTTTCCTTTTTTATTAGAACCATCATACTAAGTCATCCCCTGGTGGATAATCCTCTTGCACACTTAGAATCACAAATTTAGACAGATGGTACCTTAGTAATAATTTAATTCCCCATCCTCTTTTTAAAGTTTAGATAATAAAGCCAAGACATGGGGTGTGCCTTGTCCAGAGTCATGGAACTAATAGCAAAGCATGGGTAAAAAACCTAGTTTTTAACTCTCCTGGCCCCAGGGCCCAGCTCTAGACTGCACTACAAGTGAGACATCATAGACTTTCTCTTTCTCTAAGAGGTTACTAAGTTTATACTCTGTTCATGGAACAGAAAAGAAACAGGTTTGGGCAACAAGCATACCAGGGTTCAAAATCTAGATCTGCCATTCTAATATTTAGGTAAGCTTAGGAAAGTTATTTAATCTCTGTAAATTTTCTTTATTTCTTCTATAGATCAGAGACCATAGTACTTCTTTCATAGTCTTATATGTTATATGAACTCACTAGTATGTGCATTAGGAGCCTCCATGGTAGGTGCTTAATAGAAATCAGTTCCTGTGTCTTCTCCCCCTTTGTCGCTAGGTTAAATAAATATTCTCTTCTGAAAACTGAGAAGTTAAAAAAGAATTAATAAATATTTATAAAGTTAGACCAAGGATGTCGTTGTACAGTGACCAGGTTGGATGATGTGGTATGTTTGACTGTTTTTGTGTTGATTTTCATGCCGCAGTGAGCCCCTTTGGGCATAAAAACAACCAAGGTTTATTTGCTTCTCTCTTTTTTGGCCCTCTTGTGTTTTCATCACAGACTTCAGCCTCTCCAAAACCAGTGTGACAGGATACACCAGTGAATCCCAGCTGTCTCCTAAGGGGCCACCATTGGGGACATCCTTCCCAACCTGCCCCTTTCATGCAGGAGCTCATCAACATGGGCCTAATTTCACAACCTCAGTTCCACAATGCAATTTCTGGTCTTCTCAAGGCTTCTTCTGAAGCTTTGTCTTGTACCATTACTCCATCTAGATCTTTTCCTCCTGTGAACTCCTCCTGAATTCATAGGCTATCATTTAATTGTTCTCTGATTTTACTTCTGTTAGTCTCCCTACCCCACCCCCCAATTACATTGTGAGTACTTTGAGTGTCCAAACCAAGTCTTCAGTCTGTTATTATCCCCTACAGAGCGTAGAAATGTGTCAGGTGCTTAGAGAGGCCTTTGATTAATGACTGGGAGTAGAACAAACCATGACAGAAATTAGAGCTCCTGATCCCAGCTCCCCCCACAGTGTTGCACAGCCTTCCTTTTCTCCCCATTAAATATCTCCTTCACAGCTACCACCCTCTAGCCCCTCTTGGATCTTCTGAGTGGGGAATGGAATTCAGGGGACCCTTGAATTGCCTTCTGGCTCACCTTTGTTACTCTGAGTGCCTCCATCCAAACTGGCTGGGTATACCTTCCCTCTGTTATCAATCAGTATGGGGACTCAAGGCCTCCCCTCTTCTAAAAGTGTCATGGTAAGTTTAAAACAGTACAGAGCTCTCTTCAGATTGAAAAGGATTAGGAAATATAATCAAACCTTAGGAACTCAGGTTTTCTTCTGCTGCCATTACACCAAAATGCCTACTTGGTTCTTAAAGAAAATGCTGGGCGCGGATGTACTCAAGTGGTTGAGCTCCTGCTTCCCACATGAGAAGTCCCAGGTTCAGTCCCTCATGCCTCCTAAAAAAGCAACAACAAACAAATGAAAAAAACTAACTCATGGGAGCTGATGTGGCTCAGTGGTGAGCAGTGGCTTCTCAATCCCTGGCCCTGGTACCTCAAAAAAAAAAAGCGCTATTCATTGAATTATTTTTTAAGATGGGCTGAAATTATCAACGGAAATCCTTTCTGATACCATATCTCTAAGATGATAAAACCTAGAGAAATGAGGAAGATTTTACTGATCATAATCTGAATCTCTATTCTTTAAAGTTACTTATTTCTAAAACCGTTTTCAAGCTCATTATTTACATATAATTGTGATTATTTGTAAATAATTTTAAATAAATAAATAATTTGCATAATTGTTACTATTTTGCACTGAGTGCCTGCTATGAGCTAAGACCTGAGCTGGGCATTATAGAAGATGGAGATGACTGTAAGACATGGCATTTTTTCTCAGAAGAGTTTATAATCTAGAAGATAAGCAAGGCCCCAAGCCCAAGCCAAGGAAGGAGAAGTGATATGGACTGAAAACTTCCAAGGTTACAGATTGAAACACAAATGTGATTATTTGGAGGTGAATGCAGGGTAATGAGGCATTATCCAAGCTGCATAAACTATACAGTAAAGAATACAGCCTGTGGCTTCAGGATGCCTGACAGACTAGTTCCAGAAGGCAGGAACAGCTATTGCACTTCAAAAGGCCCAGAACAAGTAGTCCTGTAAGTGAGTTTTTAAATCAGTAGCAGTTTGGGCACTTCAAGAGGAAGCCTTTTTCACAGCCAAAGAGTGAACAATGGAAAAGCCAGGTGCTTGCAGTCTCTGGGGAATAATTAGAACTTGTTCAGTAATCAGCCAATTTGGATTTTTGAGAATGTATACAAAATGATAAAAGTTGAATAAGGTAAACTAGACCTTTGCTTCATAATGGAATGTTGCATGATTCCATTAGAGAATCCTACAGTTGAAAATTCTGGGAGTGAGGGTGGGGGCTGTTTTGTTTTTTTTTTTAAGGAAAAGTAATTTAAATGCAATGCTAATAAAATAAAAATAACCCATGGCTAAAAATATATGGTGATGCATTTCATCTCACTGGGGACCTGAGAACAGTGAAAATATCCAGGCTGGGGTCTCATCCCAACTAGGCCAATAAATAAGTTTTAGAACTCAGAAGTAATGGTTTGACTTCTTTTGTCTCATAGCCAGTGCAGATTTTTGAGGTTGTTTGTTGTAGTTATTGGCAAAACACTATAAACATCCAGGTTCTGATTGCTGTATTTTATTGTAAAGAGCAAGAAACTTATTCCCACCAGAAGAGATGGAGGGCTAGGATAAACTGTGGATAAACAGTGGTTTGGGGTAAAGTTCAAATACAGACTTGTTATTTATCCTGCACTGGAAAGCTTTTTGTTTGTTTCTGTTTGTTTTTTCAACAGTGCAAACCCAAGAAATGGTTGAACATGTTACCAGATTACACTTTTTCCTGTGATACCACTTTTGATCTTTTAGGTCCCTTTCAGCTTTGATTTATTGATTCTAAGTACTATATTAGGAAATTCCACCAAAGCAGGCCTGCCTGGAACAGGCCCTTTTGAACCTGCATGTAGATGTTCTCAAGAAGATCTCAGGGTATGATGAAACAGTCTGTGACTAATCTGCAGTATGTTGCCTGACTAGAGGTACCTCAGGCTTTCTCTAACTTTGTTAACACAACCTTCATGACCACCACCATTTGTCTTTCTCAGCAGCAAATATGGAGAACTAATTATTACTTAATGAGCAGCAAGATCTTATTAGGCTTCACTACAATAACATAGTAGCTTACTCTAATAAGACAAAACAACTGTAAAATACTTCAAAAAAGTTTAGCTTCAGGGGTGATGTGGCTCAAATGGTTGGGCATCCATTTCCCATGTGGAGGGACCTGGGTTCGATCCTTGAGACCTCCCGGTAAAATAAGGAAAAAATATAGAAGGTGCGTGGGATCGCCGTCAGGCCCGGCGAGCGGGTGAGCCCCCAGGCCCCACCAAACCACGCATGCAGCAAGGTGATCACCTAACAGGAGAGAGATACGGGGGAGAGCCAAGATGAGATGCACCAAAAAACCAGGAACTGAGGTGGCGCAGGTGGCAGAATGCCTCTCTCCCACATCGGAGGTTCCCAGGATTGAATCCCGGTTAAGACAGAAGGATGAGAGGAGGGGGCAGGAAACAGACACAGAGAATTGCTCAATGAATGGGCACAAAAACAGCAAAAACGGGGGCGGGGGTGCTTACAATGGATTTTAAAAAAAAGATGTTTAGCTCCAGTTCTACTCCTGACTGAGTTGTATGCTATTATTTCCATAAAGTAGTGATTTCAGGTTACCAGGGCATTCGCCAAAAGAGCCAAATTATGTTTACATGGGAAGTTCTTATGGCAAAATAATTAAATTAAATCTGGATAATTTAAGTCATTAAAAGTGAAGATTAAAATACTTATTAAATTTAATTTTTGGATTTCAATAATAAGGAACAATAAGGAATCTTAATCATGTTTCATATGTAAGTAATTGGGATCTTTAGATTTCTAGACTGGTCTAGATATCCCCACCATCCCTCATTCTTTTCTGAATTGTTTTTCTGGACATAAAATATCCAGATCAGTACACAGTGTTCTAAATATATGGTCAGAACTATTCCTTCTGATTGATTTTATTCAATTTCTTTGTTTATATGATGAAGAATTTTGCTTGTTTTATTTCTGCTAGGCCCTATTGGAATTGGAATTTTATCTTCCAAAGTTGTAGGACTTCTCACTAAATATGGAATGATATTCTGATTTTTTTTTCCTCTTCCAGTCAAGAAGAACCCTCTTTTCTTTGTAGAACTTAGGAATGGCAAAAAGAACGAACTCATACTTGTGGAATTCTCTAAAGCCATAATACACTAATGAGTAGTCACATTGCTAATAGAAATATCAGTATACAGTGGCTTGTTCTTATCTTTGAATACCAAAAAAAGGGGCATTTCCATCATCAAAAATGTCCTGAATTCACCTATAATCAATTGCTACCATCTCTTTTGACATTTTAGGGTGAAGTGTCTATCAGTGATTAAGATGGCTGAATTTCAACTTTATACTTTGGTGAGTGAATGGATATATTGGGTTTTATATTACAATATAGACCAAGATACTGCTTGACAGCACAGAGTAGGAGTGATTGAGAATGAGTTTAGGCTGAGTCCTGTGTTTCTGACTTGAGCAAATGAGTGAAATGAAGGTTTGCCATACATATTCACTGAACTTCAGCTTCCTTTGGAAGTGGGGTTGCCCAGCAGTCCATTGGTCATTGCTCGGAGAGCAATCTGAACTATAAATATTGATGTATAAACAGCTGAAGAGGGTTTAAATGTTGGAGATAATTCTTGAGTAAAGTCTGTTCCAGAAGACAGAGTCAAAAAAATTAGATGGTTGTAGGAAGAAAAAATATATGGCCAGGGTAGCAATGAGGGGCAGCTTATTATATAAGCTAGGGGCTAGTGACAAGCAGATTAATAAGCCCAGAATTATGATAGGATTTGCTCAGTTGTTTGGTCTCATAATTGGCAGCCCCACCAAAATAACATGGAATGAAGAAGAGCCTGTTCTCAAAAGAAGGAACTACTGGGTCTATTAGGGTTCTCTAGGGAAACAGAACCGACAGGAGATACCTGTAAATAGTATGAGATTTTATAAAACTGTCTCATGTGACTGTAGGGATGCACAAGTCCAAATTCTGTAGGGGAGGCTGCAAAGCCAGGGACTCCAATGAAGGTCCTCAAGGAGTTCCCCAGGAGAAGCTGGCTGCCTGAGGTAGAGATAGGAATTCTCCACCTGAATGTGGAATCACTTCTCCTTTTAAGGCTTTCAGCTGATTAGATTAGACGGCATTCAGTTGATTGTAGGTGTAATCAGCCATATAGACAATCAGCTCACTGATGATTAAAGTCCATGAAATGCCTTTTTATTACAAATAGCCCAGTGCTTGCTTGACCAAAAAACTGAGCACCATTACCTGGCCAAGTTGACACATTAGGCTAACCATCACACTGGCAAAACAAAAACAAGTGTCTACCACACCAGGTCATTTCGTTAATTCATTCCATAAATATTTCTTGAGCACCTTGGATAGGCTGGTCATGTTGTAAGGACTTGGAATACATCAACTAATAAATATCCATGCTCTCATGTAATTTACTTTCTAGCTGATTTGTTCAGCTGCAGAAAAGCATGTTGGAATTTGAGCGGCCAGTAGATGTGGTATAAAGTGCTTAGATTTCCATTGCCTAACCTGTCCCCTACTTGTTGATTAAGTAGTTGAAACCATTGCATTCAAGGGAAATAGTAAAGCTAATATCCATGCCAGAGTGGTGTCCTTATGCAGAGGTCTACTGTAGCTTCCAAAGGTTCACACCAATGAATGATATTACTGTGGTTCAAGGGTTCCGTAGCATCTAGAATGGGGAGAAGAACTGGGACCGTTTCAGTCCCTGGGACAGCATGTTGGCAAAAGCCAGTCAAGTTATTGTAATATTTCAGTCTCAGATCAACATGAGATGAAAAATCAAGAGCCTAGATGCATGGTGAGGCTAAAGCTAAAGTTCACTAGACACACAGGAATGAAGGGGCTTTCCACATACACACCGGATCCAAGACAGAAATACTAATTCCATTTTATAGGTCAAGCCCTTGAAAGACTAGCATTCCTGCCAATCTTGGTTAGATTGACTTGGGACATGGGCAGGGCAGAGTCTATATCAGAAGGTCTTCACATAGGAATTGACTTTAGGATGGTGGTGGACAGACGCTATCAGCAAATAAAAACAAGTGTAGTATTTATTAGCCAGACCCACATTTTTCATTTAATTCTTAAAACAAAAACAAGGGGGGAAAAAAAACAAAACCTTGAGATCAGTACTCTAGTTGCAAAATATTTAAAAAACAAATAGAACTTGATTTTAAAAAGGAAAATTACTCAATAATGGACATATGGTGATGATTAAGCTTTCCCCTTCTCTCCTAACTGTACCCCACACTATCCCTGACCTCACTATCTATGTGGAAGAGTAATAATTTTCCCTTTTTGAGATGTTAGGAAATATAGTCATACTATGTATTTCAGATCTGGAAACCACATTCACTTCTGGGCACCACACTTTTAAAGGGCTACTTTTGAACTAATTTAAAAGAGGAACAAAACTGGGTTTCACCCTCCTGGAGTTCACAGTATTGTGTAGCTTAGCTCTTGCTGGGAGCACTTTTCTATTCATGATATAATTTTCTTACTTTTGAACTAAGGTGTTACATCCCTCTTCCCAACTCCCACACCCCCAGTCTGTCTCATATCCTTCATTCTGAGTCTTAAACTGTGCAGTAGTCTAAAAACCTTGTAATAGTGGATTCATCTCCCTCACTGCCCACATCTAGTAGATCTCCAGACCAGATGGCTTCTGGCTTAGAAATCTTTCCTGACTCTGACATCCTCCATCTCCCCTGCACCAGCCTCCTTTTATATCTTCACCTGGAGTATTATAATAGCCTTGTTTCCCTGCCTGAAGGCTTCCCCTTCAAATACACACTCTACTCTGATCATTCTGGACCTGCCAGGCCCTCCAAACTTTGGCACATGCAACTCCCTATGCCTGGGATACCTGTTCCCTTTGTCACCTGGAGAAACTTCTCTGAGTGAAACTGTGTCCTCCTTTGTGACATCTTCCCAGTCTTGAGACAGAATTACTCACTCAATCTGCATCTCTGTTCATATCCTTGTGGCATTTATTGTTAAGTTTTATCTGTTTACATGGCCCAGTTGTCTTCCAGACTGAGAATTCCCTAAGTAGAAGTTAATTGCTCAGCCTTTCAAGTCAATAGCAGGAATTCGAATCCCACCTGACTTTAGTTCTGTGGCCTCCCGCAAGTTTCGTAACCTCTGGAAGCCCCTGTTTTGTTTTGTTTTGTTTTACTGTAAATTGGGATCACTAAGAACTATCTAAAAGATTTTAAGGATTAAACATAATTATGCTTATAGGTTTTTTTTAAGCCTGAAATATAAACCATTAGCATTGATTTTTTTTCATTTTTAATACTATTTTTTATTAGAGAATTTGTAGGTTTAAAGGAAAATCATATAGAAAATACAGAATAACCATACACCTCCATTATTACTTTTTTAAATATATATTTTTTATTATAGAAGTTGTATACTTACAAAACAATCAGGCATAATATGCAAAATTCCCATATATCACCCCTCCACCAATACCTTACATTGTTGTGGAATATTTGTTACAGATTATGAAAGAGCATCATCAGACTGTTACCACTAACTATGGTTCATAGCTTACATTTGGTATATTTTTTCCATATACCCTTTACTATTAAAACCATGTATTAGTATTGTACATTTGTTATAGTTCATGAGAGAACACTGTCATGTTGAACTGTTAACCATAGTCCATCTTCCACCACATGGTTTACTGTGATACATGGTCCCATGCCTTATACAATCTAGCCAAAGTATACGTTCAGTGGCACCCACTTTCATCACACAGTTGTGCCGTCATCGCCTCAGTGAATTTTTTAACGTTTCCCTTAGTCCAAAAGAAAAAATCTCATATCCCCTATTATTGACCCCTTAGCATTGATATGGTGCCTTTTCTGACTTTGATGCAAGAATCTTACAATATTGCTATTAACTATAGTCCATAAGTTACATTAATTATATTTTCCCATGTGTATTAGTCAGCCAAAGGGGTGCTGATGCAAAATACCAGAAATATGTTGGCTTTTATAAAGGGTATTTATTTGGGGGTAGGCCATAAAGCCTAAGTTACTTCCCTCACCAAAGTCTCTTACCACATGTGGGGGCAGGATGGCTGCCAATGTCTGTGAGAGTTCAGGCTTCTTGGGTTCCTCTCTTCCAGGGGCTCCCCTTCTCTCTCAGCTCAGCTGCTGTGCTCTCTCCACAAGGCCAGCTGTAGACTATCAGGTGAAGGGCTCTCTCTCTCTCCCCGGGGCTTCTGCCATGTCTAAGGAGCCATTTCTATTCCTCTGTGTTCTTCTCCTGTGTGTTCACTTCCCAGGCTCCAGCTCAAAATTCCAACTCTCTTCTCTGCCATGTAGTTTTCTCTGTGAGTCCCCACCCACAAAAGGGGCGAGGATTCAACGTCCTACTGACATGATCCAATCAAAGCCCTATAATTTAATCATGCCCAGGTATAGACCAGTTTACAAACATAATCCAATATCTATTTTGGAATTCATACACAATACCAAACTGCCACACCATGCGTCGCCATATTCTTAACACTTTGTAATACTGACGTACATTTGTTCTAGTTCATAGAAGAACATTCTTGTATTTGTGCTGTTAACCACAGTCCTCATCCACCTCTAGGTCCACTATGTTATTCAGTCCCTAGGTTATTCTCTAGCTTTCTTTCAATTGACATTTACGTCCCTCGACTACCACTTTCAGCCACAATCCCATTTATAAACCAGCTGTGTTAGTTATACTCACTATAATGTGTTACCGTCAACTCTATACGTTTCCACACTTTTACAATCAAGCTAATTAAAAATTCTACATACATTAAGCATCAGTACTCCTTCTCAGCCCTCATACTATCTCCTGGTAACCTATTCTAGATTTTAAATCCATGTGTTTAATTCTTTGTATTTAGTTCATATTAGTGAGAACATACAATATTTGTCCTTTGGTATCTGGCTTATTTCACTCAGCATAATGTCGTCAAGGTTCATCCATGTTGGGAATTCATAAACAATGCCAAACTGCCACACCATGCATCACCATATTCATTTCTTTCTTCTTAACAGCAGCATAGTATTCCATGTTATGAATATACCTCATTTTGTTTATCCATTCATCGGTTGATGGATACTTGGGTTGTTTCTATCTTTTGGCAATTGCGAATAACACTACTGTGAACACTTGTGTGCAAGTGTCTTTTCGCATCACTGTTTTCAGTTCTTCTGGATATATTCCTAGTACAGGGATTTATGTATCATATGGTAGTTCTATATTTAGCTTTCTGTGGAACCACCAAACTGTCTTCCCCAGAGGCTTCACCATTCTGCATTCCCAACAATGAAGAAGTGTTTCTATTTCTCCACATCCTCTCTAGCACTTTTTTCTGTTTGTTTGTTTGTTGGTTGGTTGGTTTTTAATAAAGACCATTCTATGAGATGTGAGATGATATCTCATTGTAGTTTTGATTCTCATTCCCCTAATAGCTAGTGATACTGAACATTTTATCAAGTGCTTTTTGGCCATTTGTATTTCCTTTTTGGAGAAATGTCTATTTAAGTCTTTTGCCCGTTTTTTAATTGGATTGCTTGCTCTTTTATTGTTGAGTTGTATGATCTCTTAATATAGCATGGAAATCAAACCCTTACAGGATATGTGGTTTCCAAATATTTTCTCCCATTGAGTGAGCTGCCTTTTCACATTCTTGACAAAGTCCTTTGAAGCACAAAAGTGTTTGTTTGAAGACGTTCCATTTATCCATTTTTTTTCTTTGTTTGTGCTTTCAGTGTAAAGTATAAGAAACCACCACTTACCACTAGGTCTTGAAGATGTTTCCCTACATTTTCTTATAGGAATTTCATGGTTTTGGCTTTCATATTTAAGTCTTTCATCCATTTTGAGTTAATTTTTGTATAAGGTGTGAGATAGGGGAACTTCTTTCTTTTTTTTGGATATGGGTATCTAGTTCTCCCGGCACTATTTGTTGAATAGACTGTTCTGCCCCAGCTGAGTGGGCTTGCAAGCTTTGTCAAAAATCACTTGATGGAAGCAGATGTGGTTCAACCAGTTGGGTGCCCGTCTACCACATGGGAGGTCCCAGGTTCAGGTCCCAGTGTCTCCTAAAGAAGACAAGCAGACGCCTACACCCACCACAACAAGCTAGATGACTGCACCCACAGCAACAGTCTAGACACCACATCTCACCGCAACAAGCTGGATGCTGCACCCCACTGCAACAAGCTAGACGCTTAAACGAGCAGATACCACAAGCCAGCAGATGCCACAGTCCGCGGTGAGCAAATGTGGCTCAGGCATTTGGGCACTCACCTCCCATGTGGGAGGTACCAGTTTGGTTCCCAGTGCCTCCTGGAGAAGGTGAGCAAACAATGAGCAGACAGATGAGAGAACCGTGGCGGGGGGCAGGGGGGGGATAAATAAATTTTTTTAAAATCACTTGACCATAGATGTAAGGGTCTATTTCTGAACCATCAGTTCAGTTCCAGTGGTCTCAAATAGTCAGAAACATCTTAAAAAGGAAGAACAAAGTTGGAAGGCTCTTACTTCTGGACTTTAAAACATATTACCTGGAAGAACTTTTATCATTGATGTGGATGCGGTGGCCACCAGAAGTTCTGAGGGGAGGGAGAGGGAAAATAGGTGTAATAATGGGGGCATTTCAGGACTCGGGAATTGTCCTGAATGACATTGCAATGACAGATACAGGCCATTATATATCTTGTTATAACTTACAAAATTGTGTGGAAGAGAGAGTAAACTACAATGTAAACTACTATCCATGCTTAGTGGCAGTGCTTCAAAATGTGTTCATCAATTGTAACAAATGTACCACACTAATGAAGGTTGTTGTTAATGTAGGAAAATATGGGAGGGGTAGGGAGCAGAACATATGAGAATCCTCTATATTTTTTATGTGACATTTATGTAATCTATCTTTTTTTTAAAAATTAAAATATATTTTAGAAAAATGAAGACTGTACTTTTAAAAAGAAGAAAACAAACAAACATATTACCTAGCTACAGTGGTAAAAACAACATGGTACTGGCATAAATATAGACATATAGACCAGTGGAACTAAGTGGATCCCAGAATCCGAATAAATCCCAATAGACCTACTCTAAGACACATATTAATCAGAATGTCAAATGCCAGAGATAAAGAGAAAATCCTGAGAGCAGCAAGAGAAAAGTGATTCATCATATACAAGGGATGTCCAATAAGCTTAAGTGCTAATTTCTCATCAGAAACCATGGAGGCAAGAAGGCAGTGGTATGACATATTTAAGACCCTGAAAGAGAAAAACTGCCAGTAAAGAATCATATCTGACAAGATTGTCTTTCAAAAATGGGGGCAATCTTAGAATATTAACAGATAAACAGAAACTGAGAGAGTGTGTAACCAAGAGACCGGCATTGCAGGAAATACTAAAAGGAGTACTGCAGCCTGGAAAGAAAAGACAAGAGAAAGAGGCTTAAAAGAGAGTATAGAAATGATTATTTCACTAAAAGTAACTAAAAGTGTTAAAAGAATGGTGAAAACACTCATTTTTGAAAGAAAATCTTGTCTGATATAAGATTCCTGTCTCTTGAGTAGGTCTATTTGAATTTATTTGGATGGGAGTACATTGTGCTTCTTGGACGTGGATATCTGTGTCCTTCAATAGAGTCAGGAAATTTTCTACCATTATTTCCTTAGATATTCCTTCTGCCTCTTTTCCCTTCTCTTCTCCTGGGACACCCTGGAAAATATGTTTGCACATCCCTGAGGCCCTGTTCAATTTTTTCCATTCTTTTCTTTATCTGTTCTTTCGTATGTTTGCTTTTGGAGGCCCTGTGTTCAAACTTACTGATCCTTTCTTCTGCCTCTTCAAATCTGCTGTTACATGCCTCCAGTGTATTTTTTTTTAAGATTTATTTATTTTATTACATATCTCCCCTC
>PVKH010029894.1:0-12564 GCA_004027955.1 Chaetophractus vellerosus | reverse complement strand
CGGTATCTGGTTTTAGCAAAATTCACGTGGGTGGGGTTGCAGCAGGGCGGATTCAGAAAGCTATTCCACTAGCAGATAGCGGCTAAACGTTAAGTTACTCTCTGCGAGGTTTGGAATCTTTTCGTCCAAACCACGACAGAGACGGGAGTGGGAAGTATTTGACGAGCAGTACAAGACCAACGCACCCTTCTCGCTCCCTTTTGCTGCCGGCACAGGGACCTTAACGACTTTGAGGACATTTTAACGCTTCCGCGTTTCTTCACACGTTTTTCGGGTGGGCAAGGGCCGCATCTCTTTGGTCCTCCCGTTCCTTCCTCATTTATCCCTGGAAAGAAAAAGGTCTGAGTGAGAACTTGTTGGGGTCCGCAGAGCGCCCCCCCTGGGGGCTGGACTTCGCTCGCGCACCCGCAGACGCCGGAACGACTGCCACCTTTTCCTCCCGCACAGCTCTCGCGGAGCATTTACTGAGCACACAGTGTGGCACACCTTTTCCTATAGACCTCCAGGTGTGCGGGTCCAGCTAGAAAAGACCCCTGTAACTCTGAGCACGTCCGCTGTCTCTCACAGAAGTTGGTTGTTTCCTTACCCGATGTCATCTTGGTTTGCTGACCCGCCTCCTCCAGTGGCCCGTGAGCCCTGGGGCCGGGCCCGCGTTTTATCCTGGGGGCGTTCGTGGTCCCTAGCGCGGCGCCTGGCGCACGGAGCACTTCACAAGCTCTGGGTGACAGTAGTCAACCAGCACAATGCCCCGTAGATGCCTCCGGGCGGCCCCCGCCCTGCCCTCTAAGGCCTGACCGGCTGTGTCTTGTGCCTCCACAGCCTCGGAGAAGTCGGTGTGCCCGTCGCTGGACGAAGCCCAGCCCTTCCCGCTACCTTTCAAGCCGTACTCGTGGAGCGGCCTGGCGGGCTCGGACCTGCGGCACCTGGTGCAGAGCTACCGGCCCTGCGCGGCCCTAGAACGCGGCGCCGGCCTGGGCCTCTACTGCGAGCGCGCCCCGGAGCCCGGCCACCCGGCCGCGCTGTACAGCCCGGAGCGGGCCGTGGGCAGAGGCGGCGCAGGGAGCGGGGCGCCAGGGGGATGCGGCTCGGGAGGCGGCGGGGGCGGTCCAGGCCTGGGGCTCTACGGCGACTTTGGGCCCACGGCAGCTGGGCTATACGAGCGGCCCGCGGCGGCGGCAGCGGGCGGGCTGTACCCAGAGCACAGCCACGCGGACAAGGGCGCCGGCGTCAAGGTGGAATCGGAGCTGCTGTGCACCCGCCTGCTGCTGGGCGGCGGCTCCTACAAGTGCATCAAGTGCAGCAAGGTGAGCCTCTTGCGCGCCCGGCCTCTCCAGCCTTGCCTGCCCGGCGCCTCCAGTCCCAACCCCGCGCCCCGCGGCCCCTCTCAGTAGCCTTCTCCCCGGCCCCACTCGCCTCAGGTGTTCTCCACGCCGCACGGGCTCGAGGTGCATGTGCGCAGATCTCACAGCGGCACGAGACCCTTTGCCTGCGAGATGTGCGGCAAGACCTTTGGGCACGCGGTGAGCCTGGAGCAGCACAAAGCCGTGCACTCGCAGGTAAGCGTGGGGCGCGCGGTGGCGCCTGGCCCTACTCAGGTTTTCGCCTTCGGGATCTTCTGCTGCTTCTCGGCTTAGCAATGGCCTCCTTTCGCCTGGCTGCTTTCTCCCTGGACTGTCGCCAGTCGCCGCCCCCTCCCCTTTCACCATGTCCCCTTGCCCTGCCGTGTAGGGAAAGGTAGGTGGTAGCCGGCTCTGGCCTCGACGCAGCCCCATTTTGCTTTACCAGCACCTCACTTCGAGCCTTGAGCTTGTGATCCCAATCATTACTTCGGGTTTCTTGGGAAGAATTGTATGCACTGACTCGCTGCTGGTATATTAGATGTATTAGCTCCGTCTCTGCCTGGCTTCTTTTTGCCACACTGCTTTCAGTGAGTCTGTATTGACCCCTTCTGACTGAAAAGGAGGGCTCTCGTGTGGAGCGTCCCCCAGCATATTTGCCTTGCTATTCTGCCATTCATTCCCTTATAAAATTTTGTTGCCCGACTTGGGTACCAGGCACTGAGAATACTGTGGCATGGGAGGTCCTGACAGGAGTCCCCACGGATATTACAGTTTAATTGAGTCAGGGAACAGATAGGTGCAAAGACTTTTTCCTTAAATAATAAGAAAAAAGAGCATCCACTTCTCTGCCCCAACACCCACACTGGCCTGGCTGGGCGTGGGGGCAGCTTGAGTGACTGAGGTCTAAGCGCCTGTTGAGGAGGGTGGAGAAGTGTGTGTACAGGGGTGTCAAAAAAGCAGGGTGGGAAATGTTTTTGCCGTGGGGTGTGGAGGGTTGTGGGTGAAAAATGTTTTGGTAGAAAGAGTGTTAAAGGGGAAGAGGATAGGGTGGGGAGGGTGGAGGTTGGAAGTAAATAGGGGGGTGGACAGCGGGGCAGGCTATGTGGAAGGGGAGTCTGAAGGAAGGGAGAGCCCTGGCTTTGGGGATTTTAGGCTCAGGGTAGCAGTGAGGAGAGTGGCAGCCTGGGTGACTACAGTGGGAGTGACGTGTCCTCCTCTCTACAGGAACGGAGCTTTGACTGTAAGATCTGTGGCAAGAGCTTCAAGCGGTCGTCCACGCTATCCACACACCTGCTCATCCACTCAGACACCCGGCCTTACCCCTGCCAGTACTGTGGCAAGAGGTTCCACCAGAAGTCAGACATGAAGAAACACACTTTCATCCACACGGGTGAGCTGAAGGCCATGGCATTAGGGATCACCCAGGGGAGGGCACATTACTCTTTCCCCTGAGGCCAACGTACCTCACCTTCTATGTGATTCTGGCCCCAATGAGTGGTGGGTGAGGCCTTCCCAGTAGAGTTAGACTAATTACTGCTGTGCATTAAAGAAAGAAATGGAAGAGGCAGATTCTCTTCGGTTCTCTTATAGGCAGGGGTCTCCAGCAGGGCCTTGATTTGGGGCTGTCTGAAGAGTCATGTAGCAGATCTGCTTATAGGTTCTCTATCCTCAGAAGGAATGTTTTCCTCTAGTTTAGCAGCTGCCCCAGCTGCAGCCTATCTGGGTGAAATATGAAGGTCCAGGGTCCTCTTACCTAGAGACTGAGGGTTTTCTCTAGGGCTTCCACCTGGCCTTTTGGGGAAGTGTCCTCTTTGGCTGTATTTTTAGGAGTCTGAGGGCTTATTCTGAATTGGGAGGAAAAGAGCAACAGAAAATATTTATTACTAAGTTCTCTGCTAAGCACTTTTTAAATGCATTGTTTCATTTTATGCTCATTACTCTAGGAGGTAGCCTTATCTCCATTTTAGAGATGAGGAAAGTGAGGCATAGAGGGGTTAAGCAACCTGCCCAGGGTCACAGAGCTAGCAAGTGGCAAAGCCAGGCCTCAAGTTCAAGTCTTTCTGACCTCAAATGTCTATGTTCTTCACTGCAGTGTATCATACTGTACTTTCAGAGTCATGGGGATTGGTGGCTTAAGAAAGCTTTTATTCACTGATTGCTCTTTGCAAATTATCAGCAAGTTCATGCTGTAATATGACAATTCCTCACCTATTACAATGCTTTGTAATTTGCAAATCCACCCTTTCCTTTGATCCTTACAGCCACCCCATAAAATCACACTCAGATTGAATGCTTTCCTGAAGGGCAGACTGAGAGTAAACCGTGGAGCCAAGACTAGAATGCACTGGCTTCAAATCTTGGACCCCTTCCCTAATAGTTTGATTGTGAGCAAGGAACAGTTTTAATGCCAGGAGCATTCTCTTTAATAGTCAACAAGGCATCTACACCGATACCCAGAATTTCTGACTATTTTGCAGAATATGAATACTGATTTAAAACAAATCCCATTGTGCTCCACCATTGAAGTTTATAAATATGCTTGGACAGTATAGATGCCTCCATTGGAAAACCCAAAAACATACCTTACTCTAATCACGCTTCCTTACCTGAAATTTCCATGTTACTCCTTTTGAATGAAGGTTTTCAAGACACTTATCAAAATGCAAACTGGGATCTTGATTGCATGAAACATTAAGCCCTTATCAATCATTTACATTATAGCCAGAATTCGTTTCTCAGATTTATTTGACCCTAAAGGGATAGTATACGTTTTGATGGGTGATTCTTTATCAAGGAAATCTGAAACATGAAGGCAGGAAAGGGTACAGCAAGAGGGACAGAGGGCTCCTCAAAAACAAACCTCATCTATTTTGCATTTTTTCCAAGGCAGACTGTAATGCCATGCTGGGGCTATTTGGAAAATCATGCTGTTTGCCCAAATGTGAAACAGCATATGAACTGGGGAAAAAGACAAAACTTTTACACATTCTGTCTGTTACTTACTACTCTCTGGTAAAGGGTTCTTGGTATCTATTTAAAAATCCTGTAATCAACCTCATAAAAAGAAAGTAAAATTAAGACAGAAAAGGATCAGCTACCTTAAAATAAATAGTTTATGACCCAAATGTGGATTTTTAAAATGAGACTTTGAGAAATGTCCACGCTTCAGATGCATTCTATTGTCCTCCAAGAGCAAGAAATAAGACAAGCTCACTGGTCCACATAAACCAACACCCACTTGGAAACTCAGATTTGAACACTTCCTCTGAATTAGAGAGAACAGAGTCACACGGTTTGTAGGACAACTGCCCCCACCCGGTGCTGAACATCTGCTGTGCCAGCGCTCTGCTTCTAAAGTCAGGGGAGTCCTCCCAGCGTGGTTCAGCTGTGAGTCTGGGGCGGTCACGTGGCCTTTGCCCTGTTTCCGTTTAGCAGGAAACGGTTTGAGGCCTTTGGGCCGGGAACCCCCACTCAGAAATGCTCCCTCTCACCTGGTGCACCCGTGGCTTCCCGAGGCTGGGAGCCGGTGCACCCCCCACGTGGCTCGAAGGCCTCAGGCTGTGGTGCAGCCAGCTGCCGCCAAGGGCATGTGGGTCATGCCCACAGTGGGTCCCCTCGAGCTTTTTCATAGACTCACGCGCCCTCCCCCTTCCATCCCCACAGGTGAGAAGCCCCACAAGTGCCAGGTGTGTGGCAAGGCATTCAGCCAGAGCTCCAACCTCATCACCCACAGCCGTAAGCATACAGGCTTCAAGCCTTTTGGCTGCGACCTGTGTGGGAAGGGCTTCCAGAGGAAGGTGGACCTCCGGCGGCACCGGGAGACGCAGCACGGGCTCAAGTGAGCGCCTGGCTGGCCGCAGGTAGCGGCTACACAACACAACACTACGGAGGGCAGCCTCCTGGCTTGCCCCCAACCCCTTCCGACTTCTCAGGCCCTCCAGTCCAGTCTGCAGATCCTACCAGCCACCCTTCACCTTACTTCCTGGAGCTGCCAGAGGAGATGAGGTACCTTTTCAGAGTTCAGCCTGGAGAGGGAACCAGGTGACTCCCTGGGCTTTGGACTGAACAGGGCTCTCTACACCTGAAGACTGGGTCAAGTGGGATCAGATAAAATCTTGGGCCCCACAGGCCTCCCCATTCCCAGCCCTGCACAACAGGCAGGAAAGCCCTTCAAGCATGTTCCCTCCTTCAGCTCGCTCACCCCAGATATTTGTGTGGAAGAGGAGGAATCTCCATTTACAAGGTGGACCTGGGCTAATGTTTTTATCTAGGAAGAAGAATGAGTGGTTTTATTTTCTTTTTCCCTTCTCCGGCCCCTTTCTGTTGGGTGCTCCTATAAGTCTTGCAGGAATCATTTCTCCCACTTAAATGCTGGTTCAGAAACTGATTTGGGGAAGGGGTTTCACACTTTTGAAATCACAAGATACACTGTTGGGTCTGGTCCAGGCAGAAGCAGAAGTGAAGTGGATTTGGTGATGATAGGTGGTTAGGGGTTCTCCCCTCAGGAAAGCTGTGAAGGCTTTATCAGAGTAAGTGAAAGCACAGAGCAGAGCCTTTGGACAAGAAGTCACGCATTCATTCAGCAAACGTTTACTGAGCACTGGTTATCATGGTATCAGGCCCTGTGCTTGGCACGTGGGAACCAGAGAGTAAAGTCATGGCTCTTGACCTTCAAAAGCTGATAGTCACACTCCAAGTGGCTGGGTCTGAGGGAGTTCTGAGAAGAATCCTGAATCTTCCCTTCTGAGCCTTTTGGATTTTATCAAGAGTAAATGAAAAATAGCTGAGAGGTTATGTCAAAGATTATGTGTATCCTGTGTATCGTCAGTTTTTCATTGTTACCCTGGTATTTTTAAGACGCCTGAGTTGGCAGGTGTGTGGGAGTGAAGGCTCTGTCTTCAACTCTTTGACCCCAACCCCCATGTGTACCATAGAGAAAAAGGTGGTATTTTTACTTTGATGAGGTCTGTAAATGTTTTAGTTCTTCTGGAGTGCATTATATTTGTTAATACATATTTATTAGAGTGATGTTTTAAGTTAATAAAGTATTGAGACTCTTACAGCTTTCCTTTCATTTAGGCAGGGAATTTGGGAAAGACCTTTGCTTTAGTCTGTGGGGGGAGCTAACACTGAAGGAAACCACAACGGAGTATAAGAGTGAATCAGACAAGCCAGCACCTCGAAAAGAGAGTAAAACCCAATTGCTCTGGTTTCCATATACTTTTTCTTTTATCCTATGCCTTAGAGGTATTTCTTTATTAACAGAAAAACTGGGACATATATAAAACCAAGCTCCTACCTTGTAGAGTCCCACATATACACAGACTCTTTCCTCTGAGAATGTCAAAGTATTCCCCCCACCCCCACCTCAGGCTAATATGAATAAATATTATTCACAGACAAATAAAAAATCAAGAGCCTTAGGTCTAGAGCTTTGGGTTTTAATCACATCTCTGTTGCAGACACACTGTGTGACTTGGGCAAATCCTCTGACTTCCCTGACACAGTTTCCTTGCCCATAAAGTGTGAATATGGTTCTAACATCCCATCCAACCCTGACTGCTTTGGTTCTGTGGAGGCTGGGAGGGGAGAGAAAGTGTTTGAGATTGGTTAGCGGTGCAGGGAGTTACAAAACTAAAGACACGTGAGGAACAGTAAAATTGGGGCCTGGGTTATTTCTGGCTCTATCCCACCTGTGGGAGTTTCTTGCCTAAATCAGACCTTTAAGAGACTGAAACCAGAATAAAGTCCTAGCCCAAATCCCACCTGCCTGTGCTCTAACATCCCCTAGCCAGTTGTTCCAGGTATGCATGGCCATGGGACAGCCAGCAGATTGCCCGTTGCCATGCAAATCGGTTTCACACACGTTGATTGAATGCCCGTAGGTGCCTCGTGCTTTTCTAGGTGCTGGGGACACAGCAGTGAGCACAGTGCCTGCGTGGGACTTTTTTGGTCCGTGCTGAATCTTCAGCTCCTAGAATAGTGCTTGGCACACAGCAGGAGATAGGTAAATATTTGTTGTGGTATTAAGTGAATAAACAGAGAAAATAAACCCCTGCTTCATGCTGTGGGCTGGCTCTGCTCTCTGCAGCACAGAAACAAATAGGACATACAGGACTTTCTCTCTGAGCTGGTGCTTTGCCCAGTCCCTCCAAATCTCCGTCCTTGGCTGTCTTCACTTGGTTTTTAACACCATGTGTTTCCATGCCAGCTTCCTCTCTCTCAAAATTTAAATTCGTTTACTCTGCAAAGCAATTTCCAAGATCGTTTTCCAGAACTGACACAGCAAGCAGGAACTGCTTCCTAGTGTCCCGGAAGACAAGGCTCCCAGTGAATAAAGATGACAAAACGTCCTTCCTGCAGAAGTCACCACGCAAGCTGGGTGATTATTTCCAGCCTGGCTTGAAAAGTAAAGAAGTTGTATTGAGGGGCAAGTGGGGCTGATTGAAATCTAGGTGTCTGCCCTGCTTTCCCCTTGTGAAATTTAGAACTTTGCATCCATTTTCATAATCCTATTTATGCTATAAATGAGGAGTTGAAATTTTGATGTTAACCGTGTGCCCTTTTTTGGGGGAAAATATCTTGGTATCCCCAGTTCAGAATCAAAACAAATTACTATGCCCATTACTGTGTGAAATTTGAAGATTGCAAATATCTCTCTAATGTTATTACTTGACTCCATTAAAAATAGATAGTGAATATTCCATGTCACATTATTCATGAAGCAGGCTCTATGCCTTTTGTCTGCTGGAGTAACAGTAGAAAGGGTAACAAGAGACACCAGAGCACACCTTGTTTCTTTCACTAAATTTTTAATAACACCTCCAGCTAGCCAGTTGGTGAAGCTCAGCTCTTGCATAAAAGTGGAAAAGCACAGCTATCTCAGAGAAGACCAACTCTTTCACTAGCTAATTTGAGTTTGCGTTCATCCACACCAGAGAGGATTAAATTACCTATCGAGTGTGCCAGAGCTATCAGGATTCAGGGCACGTAAAAGGTGAATTTCATCTGATTGATTTGAGACACGAATGGAACAACTGACTTTAAAAGCCCCGCCTTAATTAAAGGGATAGCAAAGCATCGCTCTTGCAGACTTCTTGACTGTGGTTGCCCTTGAAAATTGGATGGTAATCGCGATTTGACCCAAGTCATTTTGTTGTGTGCCTTTATTGTTTTGACTGATCATTTAACAGAAAGAAATGAACTCAGAGGAAGCTCTAAAAGGGATTCACTCCTTTTTACTGGGCATTGCTAAGGCCTTATTTGTTTAAATCTGTGCTGCTAAATTATTTCTACAATAAAAGCTTTTTAGGAAAGGCATTGTAAATTTCTAACGTATTTTTTTTCATTCATTGAGGCAAGTTTAAAAAATAAAATTTAAAGAAATTTATCACCAAACCCCTTTCACCTAAGATAAAAGTCTGTTATTTTTTTTAGTGTTCCTTCCTGATCTTTACCCATGTGTGTGCATATTTAATTATACTTTTTTAATCCTGAGTCAGGGTATTTATGGTTTATGTCTCGATAGCTCTTTATTTATTTACAATTATGGGCACATTTTCAAAAGTTAAAATTAAAAAATGAGAATCTGGGCAATTTTAATAGTTTAATTTCATTGAAATCTTACTATTTATTAGAAATTTTATCATTCACTAAGAAAAAGGCATTTCTAAAATTTTGCTTTAATGCTAGTCACTTTTTAAAATTTTATTATTTTTATTTTTTATTCGTTTCTTTTAATGCTAGTCACTTTTTAAATAAAAATTATTCTAGAAATTAGAGGGAATAATAATAATCATTAATGTACCTACCATTCTGTCATATTTGCTTCAGATTTTATTTTTGAGATAAAAATATTTCAAAACTATCTTCTGGAATGTGTTCCTTCTTAGTCCCATTCCCTTTCCTCTCTTCTCAGAGGTACCCACTTTACCAAAACTGGCATATATCATTGGCATGAATATTTTTATACCTTTACTAAGTACATATACCCACAAACAATATATAATATTGTATAACATATTTTAACTTTATATAAATGGTACCCATAATGTATATATTCTCCTACAGCTTGATTTTGCTTTGCTCAGCATTTTGTTTTCAAGATTTATCCATGTTGATACATGTGTATTTGTTCGTTTGCTTTAACTGCTGCATCTAGAATTCCATGATAAGAATATTTGGCAATGAATTTATCCATTCTCCTGTTGAGAAAGTTTTGCTTGTTTCCAAACTTACCTATTACAAACAATTCTGAAGTAAGTAACCTTTTATATATTTCCTTGTGAAAGAGATTCTTTAGAGTATATTCCCAGGAATGGAAATGCTGGATGATACCAAATTGCTCTGCAAAGTGTTATACCAATTTACTTCGCACCAGTAGTGTAAGAGAATTCCTGTTGCTTCACATCTTACCAACTCTTGGTATTGTCAGATTTTAAAAATGTTTGTCAATCAAAGGGCATAAAATGTTTAGTTTTAGGAATTTTCATTTCCTGATTCCCAGTGAGGTTGTGTATCTTTTTATGTTTATTGGCCTGGCAGTGAAAATGCCTATTCCTGTGAAAGGTATGTTTGTGTACTTTGTCCATTTTTTCCACTGGGTTTCTTGCTTTTTGATCAATTTTTAAATATATGTTCTAAACACTTATAGTTTTATCAGATAAATGTCACACATATCTCACAGTCTGTAGCTTTACTTTCCACTTTAGTTGAAAAGAAGATTTTTTATTTTTGCTTGGTTTGGTTTTGTGTTAATGTAGTCAACTGTATTGGTCTTTTCCTTTATGGTTTAAGCCTTTTGTATCTTAGTTAAGATACCCTTCCCTAGTTGGTGGTCATAAAGATCTTCTATATTTTCTCCTAAAAAGTTTGAAATTTTTGCTTATAACATTAGCTTTTTAATTCTCTTGTGTGTGTATGGTATGAAGTAGGGATCAAATCCACCCCCCCCCCACCACGTGTATAACTAATTGTCCCAACATTTTATCTTGAATTCCATTCTTTTCTCCTTTTTCCTCTGATTGTAATTCCACCTCTGTTATATGTCAAGTTTTCATTTCTATATGATTCTGTTTCAGGCCTTGCTGATCTGCTCCACTGGTTATTTTGCCTATCTCTGTTCTAAAGTCTGAATAAAAGTTATAATAAACTCTTACTAGCTAGTAGGGCCAGCCTCCTTCTGATCTGTTCCTTCTTTTTCAGGAATATCTTGGCTACTATCAGCCCTTTGCTGCAAGACTCTGTTAGAATTTTTATTTTTATTACATTTATTGTTTAATTTGAGGATAATTAAAATAATTTTGTTATTCTTTTCATCTAGAAATATGATATACCGCTCATTTATTTAGGTCTTCTATGCCTTTCAATAACATTATATAATTTCCTGCACAAAGGTGTTGAATATTTTTTTTATGTTGTTCACTGCTATCATAGTTCTTTTTGTTGTTGTTGTTTATTTTGAAGTAATTTCAAACTCACAGGATGGTTGCAAAAATACTAAAAACCCCATACAGAGATCTCCAACATATCTCCACCTCCCAGACACCCAGATCCACCAACTTCAACATTTTGCCACTCCTGCCTCACCATTCCATGTATCCATCCATCCACCCATCAATAATCTATCCACCTTCTAAATACTTGAGAGCAGGCTACACACATCCTGCTCTTCAAACATATATTTCCATGCACATTTCCTATGAACAAGGATACCGACCCATGTACTCACCTTAAGTGCAGTTATCAAATTCAAGAAATTTAATGTTGCCACAAAGCTTACAATCTATATTCCAGTTTTTTCTTATGTTCCATTAACATCCTTTTGAACCTTTTCTCCTCCATTCCTAGATCTCATCCAGTATCATGTATTACATTTAATTGGCATTATCTCTTTAGTTTCTCCTTTTAAAAAAAATATGGAAACATATACAGCATAAATCTCCCCATCCCATTCCAACTTTATGTAGTTCTTGTCACAAGTTATGTGTTTATATATATGAGTCCAAAACTATTGATTTATCATTAAATTTTCTCCATTTGTCTTTTAGATCCTTTAAGAAGTAAAAAGTGGAGTTACAAACCAAAATACAATACTACTGGTATTTGTATTTACCCATGTCTTTATCTTACAGGAGATCTTTATTTCTTTATGTGGTTTTGATCAATTGTTTGGTATCCCTTCCTTTCAACCTTTAGAAATCTCTTTAGCATCTCTTGAAGGTCTGGTCTAGTGATGACAAAGGCCCTCAGCTTTTATTTATCTGGGAATGTCTTAATCCCTCCCTCATTTTCGAAAGACAGTTTTGCCAGATACAAAATTCTTGGTTGGCAATTTTTTGCTTTCAGCACTTTAAATATGTCTTCCCACTGACTTCTTGCCTCCTTGGTTTCAGTACTTAATCTTATTGAGGCTCCCTTGTGAACTTCAGAATTCTCTATCTTTGGCATTCGACAGTTTGATTGAAATAACATGATGTGGTATGGATATATTTAGGTTTATCCTGTTTGGAGTTTGTTGAACATCTTGGATGTATGTATTCATTTCTTTTGTTAAATTTGGGAAGTTTTCAGCCATTATTTCTTTGATTATTCTCTCTGCCCCTTTCTCTCTTTCTTCTCCTTTTGGGACTCCCACAAGGTGTATATTGGAACACTTTAATGTGCTCCACAATTTCTTCAGGTTCTATTTACTTTTCTTTCTTCTTTCTGCTCCTCAGCCTGGATGATTTCTAGTCTTATCTTCAAGTTCATTGAGTCTTCTGTCAGCTGCAATCTGTCGAGCTCCTCTAGTGAATTTTTAATTTCTGTTACTGTGGTCTTCAGGCTTTTTCAGTTCCTTTTCATAATTTCCGTAACTCTATTGATATTGATGTTCAACTGTCATTTTCCTAATGTCCTTTACTTCTTTGTGCATGTTTTCTTTTAGCTCTTTGAGCATATTTAGGACCATTTTTAAAAAGTCTTTGTCTGGAATGTCCCAGGCTGACCCTCCTCATTCATGGTTTCTAATGGTTTTATGTGCTCCTTTGCTTCCTTTTTCTTTGTATGTTTTGTAATCTTTTGTTGAAACTTGGACATTTTGATATTTTATTGTGCTGTTGTTGGAATTTACACTCTGAGGTGTCTGTGCCTTATACTTGTATCTACCTAGTGTTATGACAGAGCTTACCTTGAATGCCAAGAGCTAACAACAACAAACAACGAGAGAGAGAGAGAGAGAGAG
>PVKH010029893.1:0-12580 GCA_004027955.1 Chaetophractus vellerosus | reverse complement strand
AAGATGGCAGATAGATTTTATTGGGCCATTACCTTTGAGTTGGCAGTGCCGATATGCTCTTATGGCCATTGACATGGCTACAGGTCTGCTCTGTGTGTCTCCTGCCCCCCAGGCAACCCAAGGTGTGACTGTGCTAGCATTACAACAGCTGTGTGCCATGTATGGCCAGCCATTGACTATAGATAGTGACAGAGGGTCCCATTTCAATGAGCAAATAGTGCAGCAATGGGCCCTCTGACAGGGCATACAATGGGTATATATGATGTGCCCTACAATTCTTTAGCAGCTGGCATGATTGAATGTTACAATGGTCTTCTTAAAATGGGCCTGCAGGCAACAGCCCAAGGAACTCCAACCTTGCGGGGGTGGCATGATTGCTTTTGGTTGGTAGTACAACATTTAAATGAATAACCCCAGTAGGGAAGAATGGCACCAATAGAAGCCTTATTGTAGCATACAGCTGCCCCCTTTCAATTATAGGTCACTACGAGGGACCCACTGTTAAAAACTACAAGTGTGGGGAGGGCGAATACTGCTGCCAGTGCCCTCCGTAATTCATGGAGGAGAAACAGTCTCTGTGTCATGGCCCTGGACTTTAAAGGCTCCCCATGTTCAATGAGTAGCTCTGGTGGCACCCTGGGGAGATGGGGCACAGAATCAATTAACTGTAACTGCTTGGATTGCTGATGTATGGCCACTGAGGTTTATGGTGACTGCACCTGCCACCACAGCCACTGTACTGAAAAGTACATTCATTCTGGCATGATGGCCCATCAGGAGTTCCCCCATCCTGTTACAGGTTGAAGACAGTGTCTCACCAGCTGTGCCAGAAGGCTCAAGTATCTGGTATACTTGCCCTGGGCACACACTGCAAAATGGCCAGGATGACCAGCTGGGATGTGTCCTGTTAGATGGGCATGATCTGCCTCTCCTAGCTAAGCTTACACATTTATCTAATAACCCCTAGGAGTTCTGCTAACAGCTTGCTGGCTTGGGCCCATACCTATGCTCAAGTGTACAACGTATCGTACTGCAGGGTGTGCACTGAACTGCTGGCCAGTTCGGCCAATGGTTTGGTTTGGAGTATTGCCCCTACAACACAGGACAATTGGATGTGGTTGGAGACAGCCAATCAAACGACAACAGAATGGGAAACAGTTCGGCAACATATTGAGAAACTTCTCCACAGGGACATGGATCCACGTCCTCCGTCGCTTGGCTTTGCCCTGTAAAATGATTGGGGCTGGCTCCCTGCTGAACATGTTGAACTGCAGAGCATTACCCCAAAGTGTATAGAACAAAAGGGGGCACATGTGCATTAGTATATACTGAATGTTGTGTATATATTCCTGTTAATAAAAAATCCATTCAAGGGCCCTGCAAGAAATGAACCATGAAATACAAAATATCCAGAAATCACAAGTAGATCTTGTACAAGACTGGTGGGAGTCCCTAGGTACTTTGAAATATGCTCTTGAGGGGAACTCTAATAGGCTTAGGGTGCATACTTCTATGTTGTTGCTGTCTATACTGCTGCTGTGGTGTTTGGTTGCAATGTACCCCTAGAGCTGCTAAAGCCATTGCCCTCAGGGGTGGAGTGTGTGAGGGTTAAGACTTGAGCAGTGGCTGTGTAAGAGTTAAGACCAGTATGTGAGGGTTGAGACTTGGGCAGCAGCCCAACTCTTGAATCAACTATTAGTACACAAAGTCCTTGGCCTACCACACATAGTTTCTGAACACAGCAGAAATGATTTTGGGGAGTTGCATCTTGTGTTCCTTCTGTATAACATTTGAGTGACAACTGTAGTGTAGGAATAACCCTGCAAACAAAGAACAGCCATGCTTGCTTGCCTGTTTGTCTGGAGCAGACTTCAGCTGTGCCAGTATGAGCAAACTTCCCTCTCTGCCTAAGTTTTTCTTCTGCCTCCCTCCCTTGCGGGCACCCAAGGTGGACACATCACACACCCTTTTGCCTATGTTATAAGAGAACTCTTGAAAAGTTTGCCCTTCATTCAATTCTAAATCTACACCTCCCCTTCTATTTGCTTGAAACTACTATTTTTGAACTTCTAACAACTCCCATGTAGTCAAATGTTAATGGTTCCCTATTCACCCATAACATGTCTCCAAATCATTTGACCCATCCTTCGTGGCTTCATCATTTTGTAACCATTTATTCTCCATGCAATTCTGGTTTTCCTTCTCCCTCTTGACAATACTAAGTACATCTTTTCCTTTCAGCCCTTTAAATGTTGGAAAAGATTAGGGCTTACAACTCAGGACCCTCTACACTCACTCTGAAGGCTTTTTCAACTAATGTCATGCATTTAGTATGATTTAAATGGTAATAATCCCTACATATACCTCTCTATTTACATACTTAAAGCTACAGACTCATACATCTAACTCTTGCTAGGTATCTCCACTCAGAGGTTTTGATATCCATATGTCTCAGATTTTTTAATCTCCATGCCTCTAACCTGTTCTTCTTTTTTGGTCTACTATACACAGAACAGCCACAATAATATATTTAAATGTAAATTAGTTCAAGTCATTTTTATCATATATATAAAATAAATCATCCAGGACAACTAACAAGGAAGTGAGGATTGACAGCCACCATACCAAGGAAACAAGAGAGCCTACAACTGCAAGCAAGAAAGTCCCATCCATCACCTGTATGGGATTGAAACCCCCTCTCAATTAGACATGGAATGGACATCAACATCCCAGAATCCTGAGGATTGGGGAATGAACTATGGACTGGAGTGGACTTACTGGTATTCTACTATAGACATATTGTGATTCTAGCGATGTAAGAAATTACAACATTGATGTGGAGGCAGTGGCCACTGGAGGTTATGGGGGCAGGGAGATGGAAAAACAGTTGTAATATGGGGGCTTTTTCGGGACTTGGGAATCATCATGAATGACATTGCAATGACAGATATAGGCCATTTTATATCATCCAATAACATGGCGAACTGTGTGGGAGAGAGTGTAGACTACAATGTAAACTATGGTCCATGCTCATTGGCAATACCCCACGATGCATTTATTAATTGCAATTAATGTGTCACACTAATGAGGATGTTGTTTATGTGGGAGGGTGTGGGAGGTGTGGGGAGTGGGGCATTTGAGAATCCCTATATTTTTTGTGTAATCTTTATGTAATCTAAGTATCTTCTAAAAAATAAAAAAAAATTATAAAAAAGAGAAATAGTTCAAAAATTTTTTGTGATGATGAATGCAAAATATTGTGATTGTACTAAAAGCTATTGATTATACACTTTAGATAGATAGTATGGTATGTGAATATATCTCAATAAAACTGCTTAATAAATAAATAAATATATAAATATATAAATAATTGTGCAAGAATAGCCAGAAATAGCAGCTATGTACAAAAGGAAAAACAGAGAGGGCTTGAGAGGTGAAGAATTTTCTTGTTTGTTGGTTTGTCTGTTCTTTGTTTATTAATATTATTATTGAAACAATGAAAATGTTCTAATAATGCTTGAAGTGATTAATTTCCAACTATGTGATTATAATACATACTATTGATTGTATATTTTGGATGAATTGTATAGTTTATAAATATGTATCAGTAAAAGTGATTTGTTAAAATAAAAAATAATTTTAAAAAGTAATAAAAAAATAAAACAAAGTGAGTACTTTTCATGCCAATCCAGTTTCTCCATGATTGGCTTATATCTACCTTTCTAAAGATATTTTCTCCCAACTTATTCTTACTAAATCTGCTTAATATTTTAAGATTTTCTTCTTAAGAATCTTTCAGTTATTTTTCTGACACCAGATTATCTCCATAATTCATCTCAGTTCTTGTTCATGTGTTGCTTTTCTAAATATTAACTCCTTGCCAAAAATTGCATTTTCTTCTGTTGGATTCCATGGCATATAATATAAGCCCAAATCATATACTTTTGGTCACTTGATTATTATCTATTTTCCCCTCTCTGACCAAGCCTCAGGTAAGCAAGGATCATGACTGTCTTACTTCCCTTTAAAAAATATCTGCTGTCTATATAGATCGAAGATGTTTAAGAGAATGTCTTGAAGCATGAAATAAACAAGAAGGTAAGTTCAAATAGAAGGGTCTGCTGTGGAAAAAAATGGGGCTTTATTTTTATTTATTTATTTTTAAGATTTATTTTTATTTATTATACACCCCCGCTTCTGCTTGTTCTTGCTGTGCTCATTTTTTTTGCGTTCCTCTGTGTCTGCTTATCTCCCCCCACTGGGGTGACCTGCCAAGTCAGCTCACCAGTGTGGTGGCCCACCTGTTCATGGACCTCGCCCTTGCTCGTGGGGGCTTGCCTTTGCCTGTGGGGACTTGCCTTTTCCCACGTGGGCTTGACTTTTTTCCCACCGGGGCTTACCTTTGCCCGCAGGGGCATGTCCCGCCCGCATTGGCTTGCTTTCTTGAAGCAGTCTGCCCATTCGAGGAGGCCCTGGGGACCTAACCCGGGGCCTCCCATGTGGTAAACTGGTGCCCTACCAACTGGGCTACAGCTGGCCTCCAAATGAGGCTTTAATGTTTTTGAAGTAAACGTTTTAATAAGGCAATCCTCACTCTTACACAGTTCTGATATTCACAATTTTCAGTTACCTAGTGTGTATTAAAGAATTTAATCTTACCCAGATAGAGATGTGGCCCTTTCCTTTAGCAACTCATATGTAGTCTCTACATCCTTGGAATGTCCTGCTTGGTAAGTGTCTTTGTTTACTTAGGGGTCTAAGGCTATGCCAGATAGTCCAACAATGTGATTTATGGTGGGGAACTTGGATCATGTGGTATCAGCTTGACCTCTGGAAGGTGTTGGACTGTGGTCAGTCATGTCAGCACCCAAACCCCAATAGAATTTTGGACACCAAGCCTGGAGTAAGCTTCCATGGTTTGCAATACTCAGTGCATGTTAACACACATCATTGCTGGGAGAATTTAGCACTGTCCAAACGTCAGTGGAAAAGGACAACTTGAAGTTCCATGTGTGGAACTTTTTTTACACTCCCCCTTGCATCTTTTCCCTTTACTGATTTTAATCCACATCCTTCACTGAAATAAACTCTAACCATCAGTGTACAAGCTTTTGGTGAGTTCTATGAATCCTTCTAATGAATTCCAAATGTCAGGATGGTCTTAGAGATCCCTGAAATTGCAGTTGGTGTGAGAAGTAAGGATAGACTTGTGGGCTGTTCCCTAACTTTGTACCGTGATTGTGATTTAGTTAACACTGAGGAACACAGTTCAGTTCTCAGTTATCATGGTATATTAACTGTAATTGCATACAGGACAAACTTTGCTGCTAGTTCTTCAGCCCCAAAATCCCCATGTAAAGTAAATAACACCATAATCAATAATCCATTATATCACTTCTTTCAGTCTGCTTCTGATTGGATACTAAGCATCTGTTACTTCACAAACATGCAGCAAAGTGTGTAGTTGCTTTGCTTATTTCTCTTCCAGTGATCAGCTTATGTAACATTCTACAAAAAATAATGGATAACTGAAAGAGGGAATTGGTCAACCTAGATGAAAGTGCAGCAAAGAAGCAAAAAAAGTGATGGCCCTGGCTGTGAAAAACAAACTAAATATAAATGTAGTTATCAAAGAAATAGAATATTGACTTTGCCACTGTTCAAGACACTCTAGATATGCAACCTGAGGAATTTCATGAGGGTAAACCTATTGAGATAAACAAAGGAAGTATTTGTGATGGAAAGAAAAAAAATTCCACAAAGGAAGTGGTACTAGCAAAAAAATATATCATATTAAATGAACTCTGAAAAATATTTATGACATTAAAGGTGTAAAGCATAAAATCTTGAAATCTGATCTAACCATAGAAAGGAGTAGGGCAATTTACCAAAGAATAAAAAAGTTGCTCACTTCCTATTGTAAGTTATAGAGCAAGAAGGAGGCAATCACTATTCAAACTATTTTGCTGTTTTCATTTTTTTACAAACAAATAAAACACAATTATTCTCAATGTTTCTAATGTTTTAAAATACAGTGTACTGGGTAATTGTGGGAACATGACCAGCAGATAAGGCCCAGTGCTCTCACAGAAACAGAGAGAGAGCTTAAAATTGCCAGAAGGGTCTGCTTTGGGGATCAACAGGAAAGTGCTTCACAACTCCCAGAAAGGTGAAAGACAGAGAGAGGAAGAAGCCTTAACAAAAAACTGTGAGTTACTAAACCTCCAGGCCACCAGGAAGGGTGCCCCTCCCCAATCCTTGAGATATTTAGCTGCCGTAAAACCCATGGCACATTGAAGCTGACTGCAAGGGTAGCAGACATCTTCCTTCCTGCCAGCAGGTACAAGGGAAAAGGTATGGGGAAGATGAGGGGGGCTTTTCTTCAGTGAGTTTGGCCAGCAGAGCCCACTTTGAATCTTGGCTCTGGCCAGACCAAAACAAAGGAATACAGAGAGAGTTACACCTCTGTGGGAATGTGTGCCAACAAGCACAATCTGTTGGCCAGTCTGGAATTTACATGGACAGAAACTTCTTTTAGAGCTCTTTTTACCCACCCCCTGAGAGAAAGTCTGCACCCCATTAGTGAGTCCCGGGTATGGTTTTTGGTATGTAACCTGGGAAATTTTAAAGACTTAGGATAAGTTGAATCAAATATCAAAGAGCTGTGGAAAAAAATAATAACAATAGGCAAGAGAGGGAAATTGTCCATTAGAGTAAATTCACCAACATATCAGATTCCTAGACATCACCAAAAAATTACAAGCCATACTAGGAAACAGGAAGAGATGGCCCAGCCAAAGGAACAAACCAAATATTCTGAAGAGATTCAAGATTTAAGACCCTTAATCAATGATAATCACACAAAACTCCTAAATCAATTTGAAGAATTTAAAGAAAATATGACTAAAGTGATAAAGGATATTAAGAAGACACTGGGTGAGTATAAAAACAATTTAAAAGTCTGCAAAGAAAAGTAACAGAACTTATGAGAGTGAAAGACATGATGGATGAGATTAAAAATACATTAGAGGCACATAAGAGTAGATTTGAATTGCTTGAGGACAGAAATAGTGATTTTGAAGACATAAAACCTTAACCTCGAAAAACAGGAGAACAGAAAGAAAAGAGAATGGACAAAATGGAACAGGGAATTGAATGACAACATGAAATGCAAAATATGTGTATTATATTGGCATCACCGAAGGAGAAGAGAAAGGAAATGGGGCAGAAAGAATATTTGAGGAAATAATAACTGAAAACTTCCCTACTCTTATGAAAGATATAAATATCAATGTTCAAGAAGGACAAAACACCCTAAACAGAATAAAAATGAATAGACCTACACCGAAACACTCATTATTAAGAATGACAAATATCAGAGATAAAGAGAAGATTCTGAAAGCAGCAAGAGAAAAGGAAAGCATCACATAGAAGGGAAACACAATAAGATTAAGTGTTGACCTCTCATCAAACCATGAAGGAGAGAAGAAAGTGATATGATGTATTTAAGGTATTTAAAGTAAAAAAAGGCCAGCCAAGATTTCTGTATCTGGCAAAGCTGTCCTTCAAAAATGAAGGCAAGTTCAAAGTCTTCACAGACTAACAAAAACCGATGGAATATGTTACTAAAATAACAGAATTACAAGAAATCCTAAAGGGAGTGCTACAGCCTGAAAGGAACAAACAAGGTTGAGAGATTTGGAGAAGAGCATAGAAATGAAGAATATTAGAAAGGATGAAAAAATAGAATATAGCATGATATGACAACTGAAATCCAAAGGTCAAAATTGAAGAAGTAAATAATGCCTTTACAGTTATAACATTGAATGTTAATGGCTTGAACTCCTGAATCAAAAGACACAGACTGATAGAATGGATTAGAAAATATGACCCATCTATATGTTGTCTACAAGAGACTCACCTCAGACATTAGGACACAACCAGGTTAAAAGTGAAAGGTTGGAAAGAGATATTCTATGCAAATATTAATCAAAAAGAGCTGGAGTAGTGATACTAATATTGGACAAAATATGTTTTAAATGCAAAACTGTTTTAATGGATGAAGAAAATCATTATATATTAATAAAAGGGGCAATTCACCAAGAAAAAATAACTATCCAAAATATTTATGCACCTAACCTCAGTGCCCCAAGATACAAGAGGCACACACTGGCAAAGCTAAAGAGAGAAATAGATGCCTCTACATCTATTTATAATTGGAGAACTCAATACACCACCTCAGGATTGAATAGAACATCTGGACAGAGGATAAATAAAGAAAGAGAACTTGAATAATATGATAAATGAACCAGACCTAACAGACATCTATAGAGCATTGCACCCCAAAACAGCAGGTTATACATTCTTTTCAAGTGCTCACAGATCCTTCTCGAAGATAGACCATATGTTGGGTCACAAGATAAGTCTCAATAAATTTGAAAAGACTGAAATTATACAAAACACATTCTCTGATAATAACGGAATGAAGGTGGAAATCAATAATGGACAGAAAAGGGGAAAATTCATAAATATATGGATATTAAACAACACACTCTTAAACAACCAGTGGGTCAAAGAAGGAATTGCATGAGAATTCAGCAAAGATCTTGAGACAAATGAAAATGAGAACACAACATATCAAAACCTGTGGGACACCGCAAAGGCAGTGCTGAGAGGGAAATTTATAGTCCTCAATGCTTACATTAAAAAAAGAAGAAAGAGCTACAATTGAAGATCTAACTTCCCACCTGGAAGAACTTGAAATAGAACAGCAACTAATCCCAAACCAAGTGGAAGGAAATAAATAGTAAGGATCAGAGCAGAAATCAATGTAATTGAGAACAAACAAACAAACAAAAAAACAATATACAGAATCAACAAAACCAAAAAATGGTTCTTTGGGAAGATCAACAAAATCAACAAACCCTTAGATAGACTGACAAAGAAAAAATGAGGGAAGATGCAAATAAATGAAATCAGAAATGAGACAGGGGACATTACCACAGACCTCGTAGAAATATGAGAGATCATAAGAGGATATTATGAAACTCTGTGTGCCAAAAAATTAGAAAATGTAGGCAAGATGGGCAAATTCCTGGAAACACATGAACCACCTACACTGACTTTAGAAGAAATGAAAGACTTCAACAAACCAATCACAAGTGAAGAGATTGAAACAGTCATCAAAAACCTACCAAAGATGAAAGCCCGGGACCAGATGGCTTCACAGGTGAATTTTACCAATCATTCAAAGATGATCTAATAACAATCTTGCTCAAGCTCTTCCAAAAAATTGAACAAGAAAGAATGCTACCAACCACATTCTATGAAGCTAATATCACACTAATACCAAAACCAGATAAAGATACTATGAAAAAAGAAAATTACAGACCAATATCTCTAATGAATACAGATGCAAAAATCCTCAAGATAATACTTGTAAACAGAATCCAAAAGCACATTAAAGGAAGTACACACCACGATCAAGTGGGTTTTATCCCACGTATGCAAGGGTAGTTCAACACAAGACAATCAATTTGTGTAATAAACCACATGGATTAATTGAAGAAGAAAAATCACATTATCCTCTTGATTGATACAGAAAAGGCATTAGACAAAATACAACATGCTTTCTTGATGAAAACACTCCAAAAGATAAGAATAGAAGGAAGCTTTCTCAATATGTGAAAGTACATTTATGAAAAACCTACAGCTAGCATTGTACTCAATGTTGAAAGGCTGAAAGTTTTCCCCCTGAGATCAGGAACAAGACAAGGATGCCCACTGTCACCATTATTGTTCAATATTGTTCTAGAAGTTCTAGCTAGAACAATTAGACTAGACAAAGAAATAAAAGGCACCCAAATAGGAAAGGAAGAAGTAAAACTTTCACTATTCACTGATGACATGATCCTATATCTAGAAAATCTGAGAAAAGCACAAGGAAACTACCAGAATTAATACATGAGTTCAGCAAAGTGGTGGGATATAATATTAATAAGCAAAAATCAAGTGTTTCTAAACAGTACTGATGTGCAATCTGATGAGAAAAAGCAGAAAAAAATCCATTTATATGAGTGAATAAAGCAATCAAATATTTAGGAATAAACTTAACCAAGGACATTAAGGACCTGTATTCAGAAAACTAGAAAACATTTCTAAAAGCAACTGAAGAAAACTTAAATAAATAGAATGGCATTCCATGTTCATGGATTGGAAGACTAAATATTGTTAAGATGTCAATTCTACCAAAACTGAATTACAGATTCAATGCAATCCCAATAAAATCCCAAAAGCCTTTTTTGCAGAAATCAAAAAGCCAATTATCAAATTTATTTGGAAGGGTAAGCAGAATATATCTTAAAAAAGAAGAACAAAGTTGGAGGACTCTCATTTCCTGAATTAAAGCATATTCCTTAGCTACAAAGGTAAAAACAGCTGGGTACAAACATAAGGATAGACAGTTTGACCAATGAAACCGAATCAAGAACTCAGAAATTATCCCTCACATCTACAATCAAGCAATTTTTGAAAAGGCTGTTAAGCCCACCCAGCTGGGCCAGAACAGTCTATTTAACAAATGAGGCTGGGAGAACTGTACAGTCATATCCAATAGAAGGAAAGAGGATCCCTATCTCACACCTTATACAAAAATTAAGTTAAAATGGATCAAGAACTTAGATATAAAATCAACAACCATAAAACTCCTAAAAGAAAATGTAGAAAAACATCTTCAAGATCTTTTGATAGGTGGTAGTTTCTTAAACCGTATGCCCAAAGCATGAGCAACAAAAGAAAACATAGATAAAAGGGACCTCCTCAAAATTCAACACTTTTGCACCTCAAAGGACTTTGTCAAAAGGGTGAAAAGGCAGGCAACTCAATGGGAGAAAATATTTGGCAATCACATATCTGATAAGGGTTTAATATCCATGATATATTAGGAGATCATACAACTCAATAATAAAAAGATAGATTTAAAAATCGGCAAAAGACTTGAAAAGACAACTGTCCAAAGAAGAAATACAAATGGTGAAGAAACACATGAAAAAAATGTTCAACATCACTATTGATGAGGGAAATGCAAATCAAAACTACAATGAGATATCATTTCACACCTACTAGACTGGCTGCTATTAAAAAGTTGTAGAACTGTAAAGGTTGAAGAGGATGTGAAGAGATAGGAACGCTTATTCACTGTTGGTCGGAATGTAGAATGGTACAGCCACTGTGGATGACTGTTTGGCAGCTCCTAAGGAAGTTGAATACAGAGTTGCCACGGGACCCGGCAATACCATTGGTAGGTATATACCCAGAAGAACTGAGAGCAGTGACATGAACAGATATCTCCACACTGATGTTCCTAGCAGCATTATTCATGATAGTCAAAAGTTGGAAACAACCCAGGGGTCCATCAACTGATAAATGGATAAACAAATTGTGGAGTATACATACCATGAACATTATGCAGCAGTAAGAAGAAAGGAAGTCATGAAACATATGACAACATGGATGAACCTGGTGGACATTATGTTGAGTGAAGCCAGCCAGACACAAAAAGAAAAACACTGTATGATTACCCTATTATGAACTAAATATATTATGTGAAATATGAATATGGGTAGAATTGCATATTTAAGACCATTTTTCCTTGAAGCTGAACAAATGTAAGTTAATATTACACAATGTTAATATCAGACAAAAAAATTATACTAAGTGAAGGAGCCCAGATACAGAGTAGTATATATTGCATGATTCCATTTATATAAAATATCAATATAAATCAATTCATAAAGATGGAAGAGATTAGTGGTTATGTTGGTCTGAGGAAGGGATGCTGAGCTGTTTGGAGTCTTTCATTTTGGAGTAGTGAAATTGTTCTAAAATTTTAAGATGATGAATGTACATCATTGTGATTATACTAAAAGCCATTGATTATACACTTTGGATAAAATAGCCAGAAACAGTAGCTATGTACAGTGGAGGAACCATAGAAAGATTGATCATGGAGGAATTTTCTTGTTTGTTTGTCTGTTTATTTGTTTATTAGTGAAATAATGAAAATGCTCTAGTAATGATTGAAGTGATGAATGCACAATTATATAATTATGGCAAAAAAATAGTGCACTAAATGAATATTTATTTTACTATCTTTTTGTTTCCCTATATGTTTATACCTAGAAACAATTTACATGCCATTGAAAAATCATAATTTTCCTATTTATTATTAAGACTGCTTTACATGGTTTCAGATTTTTAGTAATTTGCATGTTGGATTTCTGAAAGACAAGTCTGTGAATTGTGCATTTTGTATACTAAATACCAGATCACAAAATTTTAATCAAAATAAAAATACTCCAATGATCATAATTTATTTGAAATAGGTGGGCATTGAAAACTGAAATTAGATATGAAAGAATTGAATTAAAAAGTCTGTACATTCTGGAAATTTAAAATTTATTCATCTCACTAATGGAAATATGTCTCTATAAAATTCTAACAATTTAATTGTATGTCCATGTCCCAGTTCTTTAATTAATTACAACCCAAGCCTGCCATCCCAAAACATCTTACTTTCCCC
>PVKH010029892.1:0-12581 GCA_004027955.1 Chaetophractus vellerosus | reverse complement strand
CAACTACATCCTTGGCTCCTACTACACAACCAGCAAGGGAGAAGAGTAGGAAACCCTTAATTAAAGAGAAAAGCTGCACCCAGAATACATACTCTAGTAAGCAGGATGGCAAGACACCAACAAAAAATTACAATCCACACCAAGAAACAAGAAGATATGACCCAGTTACAGGAACAAGATAAGCCTCCAGATGACATAAAGGAGTTGAGACAACTAATTATAGATGTTCAAACAAATCTCCTTAATAAATTCAATGAGATGGCTAAAGAAATGAAGGATATTAAGAAGACATTGATGAACACAAAGAAGAATTTGAAAGTATACACAGAAAAATAGCAGATCTTAAGGGAAAGGAAAGTACAATAAATGAAATAAAAAATTCACTGGAATCATATAATAGCAGATTTGAGGAGGCAGAAGAAAGGATTGGTGAGCTTGAAGAAATGGCCTCTGAAAGTGAACATACAAAAGAACAGATGAAGAAAATATTGGGAAAACTTAAACAAGGTCTTAGGGAACTAAAGGACAGCAAGAGGCATGCAAACATATGTGCCATGGGTGTACCAGAAGGAGAGAACGGAAAAGGAGCAGAAGGAATATTTGAAGAAATAATGGTAGAAACTTTCCCCACCCTATTGAAAGACATAGAAATCCATGTCCAAGAAGCAAGATGTACTTCATCTGAAAAAATCCTAATAGACCAACTCCAAGACACATCCTAATCAGAATGTCAAATGCCAAAGATAAAGAGAGAATTCTGAGAGCAGCAAGAGAAAAGCAATGCATAATGTATAAGAGATACCCAATAAGATTAAGTGCTGATTTATCATCAGAAACCATGGAGGCAAGAAGACAGTGGTATGATATATTTAAGATACTGCAAGAGAAAAACTTCCAGCCAAGAATCTTATATCCAGCAAGATATTCTTTAAAAAAGAATGGCGGGTTTGGAATATTCACAGTTAAACAGAAACTGAGAAAGTTTGTAACCAAGAGACATGCTTTGCAGAAAATACTAAAGGGTGTGCTACAACCTGAAAAGTAAAGGCAAGAGAGAGCATCCTGGAGGAGAATCTAGAAATGAAGATTATATTAATTAAATTAACTAAAAGCATCAAAAGTGTGGTGAAAATAAAATATGACAGATAAAACCCAAATATTCAGGAATAAACTTAACCAATGATTTAAAGCACTTGTATTCAGAAAACTACAAATCATTGTTAAAAGAAATTTTAAAAAGACCTAAATAATTGGAAGAATATTCCATGCTCATGGTTTGAAAGACTAAGTATCGTTAAGATCAATTTTACTCAAATTGATATACAGATTCAATGCTATCTCAATAAAAATTCCACTGGCATTTTTTAAATAAATGGAAAACATGATTATCAAATTTATTTGTAAGGGTAAGGGGTCCTGAATAGCCAGAAAGGAAAAGCGAAGTTAGAAGACTCTCATTTCCAGACTTTAAGTCCTATTACATAGCCACAGTGATAAAAAACAGCATGGTAGTGGCATAAAGACATACACATAGACCAATGGAATTGAACTGATGGTTAAAAAACAGACCCTCACATCTATGGTCAAGTGATTTTTGACTGGCTTGTCAAACTCACCAAGCTTGGGCAGAACAGACCATTCAACAAATGTTGCTGAGAAAATTAGATACCCATAGCAAAAGAAGGAAAGAGGACCCCTATCTCACACCCTATACAAAATGAATAAATTACCTAAATATAAAAGCAAGAACTATAAAACTTCTAGAAGAAAATATAGGAAAATATCTTCAAGACCTGGTGGAAGATGGTGGATTCTTAAAGGAGATAAAAGGAGGACTGAGATGGACTACTGATCTTTAATGTATGTAGAAGTTTTAATTAGCTTTACTGTAAAGGTGTGGAAATGTACAGAGTTGATGGTAACACATTATAGTGAGTAACAGCTGGTTTATAAATGGGGATGTGTCTGAAAATGGTAGTTTAGGGATGTAAATGCCAATTGACAGAAAGCTAGAGAATAACCTAGGGACTGAATAGCACAGTAAACCCAGAGGTGGATGAGAATAGTGGTTGATGGTACAAATGCAAGAGTGTCCTTTGTGAGCTAGAGCAGATGTACTTCAGTATTGCAGGGTGGTGATAATGTGGAGAAGCATGGGAAAAATACAACTGGAGTGACCTGTGGAGTGTGGTTAACAGTAATAATGTAATATTCTTGCATCTATGCCAAAGATGTACTGTGTCGATAATGGGGGAGTATGGAAAAAGTGTCCCAAATGTATGCTGTGGACCTGGTAATAATCAGATGATATTATCCAATAATCTGTAACAAATATTCCACCAGGGTGTGGTGTGTTGATAGAGGGGTGTTGTCATGTGCATGATTGTTTTGTAATTTTACAAGTTCTATCATAAAAATATATTTAAAAATAATAATAGGGTTGGTTGGGGGAAAATACACCAAATGTAAGATAAGGACTATAATTAGTAGTAAGATTTTGACAATATTCTTTCATAATTTGTAACAAATATCTCACAATACAAGGTTTTGGTGGAGGGTTGATATATGGGACCCCTGAATGATGTTATGCTTGTTTGCTTTGTAAGTTCACAACTTTTACTACACACTTATTGTTTATGTATGTTCATTTATAAATGATATAAAAACAATAATAGTAGTAGGGTAGGTTAGGGAAAAATACATTGTTTAATAGTAATATTTTTAGGATGCTCTTTAATCATTAGTTAAGAATGTTTCACAACAATGCAAGGTATTGGTGGGAGGTGAAGTATGAGAGCCCTGTATGATGTTAGGTATGATTGTTTTGTACGTTCACAACTATTCCTATATACTTGTTGTTTATGTATGTTCATGTATGAGTGATATACTTCAATAAATTTTAAAAAACTAAAAATAAATAGCTTTACATTTTCTTTCCTTTCTTGTTGCTTTGTGTTGTTGTTGTTGCTGTTTCCCTTGCCATTTTACAATGTTGAATAGAAGGGGCAAGAGTGGAATCCCTGTCCAGTTCCTGATTTTAGGAGAAAAGCATTCAGTCTTTCACCGTTAAGTATGATGTTATATGTATGCATACTTAGATGCCCTTTATTGGTTAAGAATGTACCTTTACATTCCTAGTTTTTTAAGTGTTTTTAATCTTGAAGAAGTGTTGGATTTTATTATGTATTTTTTTCTGCATGTATTTAGATAATTTTGTTTTTGTCCTTTATTAAAATGAGTTTACATTAAACTAACCTTGTTTCCAAGAGATAAATCATACTTGGTAGTGGTATATGATCCATTTTTTATATATTGCTAAATATGCATCTCAAAATTCTTTCTTATTTCTTTTGTGATTCTTATTTGACCTATTTTCATTCAGCAGTATGCTGTTTATTTCCAAATACAGTAAATTTCCCCAGTTTCCCTGTGTTATTGATATGTAATTTTATTCCATTAGGTTTGGGATTCATAATTTGTATGATTTCATTGTTTTAAATTTTATTTTTAATTACATTTTTAAAAATTTTACTATAGTTTTGAGTTGTTGTCTTAGTAGATGCTCTGGGGATTGAATTAACATCTTAACCTTAAACAATCTAGTTCAGATTAGTTACAATTTATCATCAGTAGATAATAAAATCTTTGTTCCAGTGTACACTCTTTCCCTTCCTCTCCATTGTAGTATCATTGTCCAAAATGTTACATATTTATATATTAAAAGCCAAATAAAGATTTATAATTATTGTTTTAGACAGTTATCTTTAAAATAAGTTAGGAGTAGAAAATTATTAAGCAAAAATATGTTCATACTATTATTGATATTTACCTATGTAACTACCTTTAGTGGTGTTTTCTTTAGTTTCATATGAATTCAGGTTGTCACTTACAGTTTTGTTTTGCTTCGCTTTGTTTTAATTTCAACCTTAAGGACTCTGTGATGTTTTGAAGCTGTATGGACCCCAGAAAATTATGTGCTTAAAGCTAATCCATTACCGTATATGGGACCTTTTGATTAGGTTATTTCAGTTAAGGTATGGCCCAGCATGGGTCTTAATCCTCCTACTGGAGCCCTTTACAAGAGAATGAAATTCAGGTGAAGACAGAGAAATCCATTGAAGCAAAAAGCCAAAATCAATGAAACCAATAACTAAAGGGAGAGAGCAGCAGACACCAGCTATGGGCCTTTCCATGACAGAGGACACCAGGATCATTGGCAGCCGATCTTCAGGTAGAAAGCATTGTCTGATTATGCTTTGATTTGGACATTTTTATCAGCCTCATATCTGTAAGCTTGTAAACTAATAAATCCCCATTGTTAAAAGCCTTCCCATTTCTCACATATTGCTTTCATCTGTCAAGCAGACTAAAACAAGGAAAAATAACCCAAAGCATTCCATGTTTAATTAACATTAGTCTCCACATCAGAGAAGCTCAACAAATTACAATTTGGATATACTCAAAGAGATCCACACCCAGAAAAACCATAATCTAATGGTTGAAAGACAAAGAGTGAATCTAAAAAGCAGGAAAAGAGAAGCAGCTCATCATGTACAAGGATTCCAAAAAAGATTAAGGGCTCAATTAACATCAGAAACTACGCATGCTAGAAAACAGTGGGATGATTTATTCAACATGGTCAAAGAAAAGGACTGTCAACAAGAATTTTTTTATCCAGAAAAACTGTTCTCCAAAAATTAAAGGAGAAATTGAGACATTTCCAGGTAAATAAAAATTGAGAGAATTCATCACTAGCAGACCTGTCCTATAAGAAATACAAAAGCATCAGTGTGGTGGCCAGCCTTTCTACAATCACCTAGGCATCTGAGAAACCTGGAGTGGTAATACTCTTCCTACACAATGGGGCAGAAGGCACACCCTCTCCAAGCTATTTTGCTGCTTTCGAATTTCTCTCTCTCTAGTGGTATCTGCTATTGGATGAGGCATAATCATGTTATCATACTTGTTTATACCATCCATCTTTAGGTGCACTTTCTTTAATTCCTTAAACATTTTTAGAGTGCTTGAGTTAAAGGATTTTTCTCTTAAGTTCAGCATCTGGTATTCCTTAGGGTCAGTTTCTATTGTCTGTGTATTGTCTTCCTGTGTATTGGACACAGTTTCCTGTATTTTTGTATGTTCCATAAATTTTTGTTGTGCAATGGACATTTTAAATAATATAATGTGGCAATTCTGGATATCAGATCTTCCTCCTTCCACAAGGCTTGTTTTGTTGCCATTTATTATTGCTTTCATTTGTTTGCCTTTTGTTTGTTTGTTTGTTTAGTGACTCTATGTACTAGTTCTGTAAAGTCCAGTTTTTGGCCTCTTTATCACATGCAGCCACTGAAGTCTATACTTGGTTAGTGCTTTGGTTAGCCATTGGTTGGACAGAGATGTCCTTAAATGCCTTGGTTCAATAATTTTCTCAGCCCTTGCTGAAGGCTTTTGTGAGTGTCCTGTTGCACATCACCAGTTCTCCCAAAGATGACAACTCTGCCTTTGTCTTCATATCATGCTTGTTCAAACTTTCAAGGCCAGCCAGATCTCACCTAGAAGACCTCTCTTAGGGCTTTTTTGGGCATTTGCATAACCCTGTAAATGTTTCCAGATTCCAGCAATCATTTGAAGCTTTTCAAAGCCCTCGATGGACATCTCATATCCCATATTTTCTTCTTTAATTTCTCAGTCAGCCTGTTGTTAGCCCCCACTGGTACCATCGCCTCAGGCAGTGACAATATTAAACAACTACCATTGATTGTTTTTGACAAACTGCTTGTAATTGGCCTGTTTCAAAGGAATGAACTCTATGATGTCCAGTAAAGAAAATCCCTGAAGGTGGAACTTCTCAGGGAGGTGCTAGCCAGGTTAAATAGTGACAATAATCTGGGGATGATGTTTTTGGAGAACTCCAAACCTACTTGCGCACTACAGTGGCTGTTAGGTGGCTGTATGTCAAGTTTGTCATAGCAATGGGTAGTGGTGAATCATTACAGGGGAAGTTCACATGTCACAAGATTGCTGCTCTCACCACAATTCACCCAGTTTTTCTTGTTAAACACACTGAGAAGATTGTTGCAAGCTTTTAGTTGATTTCCACTGTACTGAAAAAGTTTATTTTCACAATTTTTGCCAATAATATCTTTTCTTTTATGGAAGAATAGATTGTCAGTCTTTATTCCTCTGCCATTCTGGAAATGCTTCCTTTTAACATTAAGTTTTAGCTTTCTAGAGAAAGTAAAGAGAAAAAAATAAAGAATGAAAGAATCAGAGCTTAGAAATAAGGAGGATCTCTGAATGAACAGGCAAATGGTCCATTTCTGTACTTCCCTTGCACAGTTAATGTAATAAAAGCTGCCATTCACTGTTCCCCAGGCATTAAGAAGGGATTTACCATAAGGAGTTATTATTAGCAATTCAAATAAAGATGTTTCAAATGATTACTCTCACAACATGGAGGGTATCTATTTTATTTTATAAGAACATGCAGGAAACGAACAGAACTGTCAAAAGGGTTAGGCTCATGAGAAATTTTATTAAGATATTTTATGTTGTTTTATTTCCATTTTATGGTACATACTTGCTTAAACTCGAATATTCTGGTTCTTTTTTGATAAAACAAATTCGCTAATTCTATATAAAAGTGGAAATCATGACCCTAATATTTCCATTGTCTTTTTTTTATTCTCTTGATATAACTCCCTTCTCTTTCATATAAGCTTCAGATCCATTCTTTCTGCCCCACTCTCTAATACATTATAGTTTGGCTCCTTTTCCACTTTATTACATGTACGAATATACACACATACACATGTACACAGAGAATTGTTCTCTAAAAGGCTGTTAATGGTTCAGAAACTGAACTCTTCCCCCCACTTTTTAAAAATTTTACTGTATCCCCATTACCCATTCTTTTATTCATTGAATTTATCAAGATCACTTCCTGTGTATTTTTGACACCAAGGAAATTCCACAATGGATTTTTAACATAATTAAGAATGAATGCTTGGAAATAGTTACTATTATTCTCTCAACAAATCTTAAAAATTATATCACTCACACTTGCTTATGGAATCCTAATTACTTATTGAAATGGCACCCAAACTATACACACTTGATATAAAGCAGATATAAAATTTTCCCTTAAGACTTAGAATTCAATGTGAAAAGTGTGTGAATGTGATTGTATGAAAACATTTTATTTTGATTTTTAAAATTTTTTTTTATGGATCATGTATCTGGAGTCACATCTAAGAACTTCTAACCAAATCCTCTGTCCTGAAGATTTTCTCTTATGTTTTATGCTTAAATCAATGAAAAATTTTGAGATAAATTTTGTGTGAGGACTAGGTTGAGGTCCATATTTTTGGTAAAGTTTACTTTGAATCTTCTAGTGCATGGCTAGAAAGTACCTCTCAATATATTTAGAGTTTCTTAGATTTATTTTCTTAACATTTTGTAGCTGTTGGCATACAAGATTTGGGCATATTTGTCAGAACACACCTAAGAATTTCATTTTTGTACAGTTTCTAATGGTATCCTATTTTTAATTTTATCATTCACACATATATTACTAATAGAGATAAAATTATTTTTAAAAATTGATCTTGTGTCCTTAACTTTGCCTAACACTTATTCTATGATTTTTTGGTAGATTCTTATGAATTAGTCGCCTGTAAGAAGTACTATGTTATGTCTTCCTTTCTCATTTGTATGCATTTTATTTCCTTTTCTTGCCTTACTGTGCTAGCCAGAATTTCCAATACTATGATAACAGTGGTGAGAGCAAACAACCTTGTCATGTTCTTAGTTTTAGGGGAAAGTATTCTGACTTCGTAACTTCTTATGAATCTAAAGTTATTTCAAAATAAACAGTAAAAATAAAAACCTACACTAGAAACAAATGTCCTTATTACCTAGTGAACAATTGAAAGATCCTCAATCATTCTCCTGAAACTGCCATTCTGAAGGAATATCACACTAACATATGTGAGACCTCATGGAAGGACCTAGAGATGATATGATATTCTTAACCACTAGTAGCAGCTCCAGTCCCCATCTCTTCAAGCACTAGCCAACAATTAGCTTACAACTGCAAGAAGGACCCTGCACCAAAACTGCCTGGTCAAACATTTCCTGAATTCCCACAGAAACTGAGAGAGAAATAAAGTGATTGATTTGTTTTAAGTTACTAAATTTTGCAGAGATTTGTTATACGCCAATTATACCCGGAACATCATTTAACTAGTAATGTTTTATAGTCACTAGATTGAGTTCCACAACTGATTTTACACAGAGGCTGAGTGAACTCCAAACAGGATAAATACAAAGAAATCCATGCAAACACATAGTATAGTGAAACTTTTGAAAACTAAAGACAAAGAAAAATTTTGAAAGGAGCCAGAGAAAGGATGCATGACCTGCAGGTAAACACAATTCAAATGACAGAAATTTCTAATCAGCAACCATTGAGTCAGAAGGAAGTGGCACAAGATTTTTTCAAATGCTGAATGAAAATATCCTAGAAACCTATAGCCAGTGAAATTATCCTTCAGGATGAAAAAGTAATTAAGACATTCTCAAGTGAAAAAAATTAACAAACTAACACTAACAAACCCACCCTAAAAGAATTGCTAATGGAAGTTCTCTAAACAGACAAGGAATAATAAAAGAAGGAATCTAGGAACATTAGAAATGAAGAAAGATTACAATAAAAGAAAAATCTGGGTAAATATAATGGATTTTTCTTCCTCTTTATAGTTTCCTAAATTATGTTTGACAGTTGAAGCAGAAATTATAACTGTCTGATGCAGTCCTCAATGTATACAGAGGAAATACTTCAGACAAATATTTTATAAAAGTGGTAGAATAAAAGAAATTAAAGAAGTTAAAGTTTGTACACTTCACTTGAACTGCTAAAAGGATGATAGTAATAGATGCTGATAAGTTATGTATATATGATGTAATATCTTGAGCACTCACTAAGAAATGGCACAAAGAGATACACAAAAATACACTACAGATAACTCAACATGGAATTCTTTTTAAAATGTTTATGTAACATGCAGGAACTTAAGAAGAAGAAAATAAAATGGAAAAATTGAGAATAAAAATACAACAATTAACGGAATGGTGGACTTAAGCCTTAATATATTGATGATTACATTAAATAAGCATAGTCTAAATATACCAATTAAATGACATAGATTGGTAAAATGGAAAAAATGATCTAAATATATGCTGATTAGAAGAACCTCACTTCAAATATATTGATATATGTATATCAGAATGAAAAATTCAAAAAAATACATACAATGCAAACATTAATCAAAAGAAAGCCAGTGAACTTATATTAATATCAGATAAGTATGTTTCAGCATGAAGAAAATGTCCAGAGAAGGATTTATCCAACACTGAGACACGACAATCCTAAATGTATAAGGACAAAATTATAAAGTTGGAAAATATGTCAATTCCAAATTAAAAGAACTTAAAGAAGAAATAGAAAGTTCCATAATTATAGCAAATGAGTTCCTCACTCATAATTATTACAACTACATAGAAATTCAGCAAGGATATAGAAGAAATCAACAACACCAGGCTATTACCATAGGACATAAAAATGTCCAATAAATTTTCAGTAGGTGAAATCATACGGTATGTTCTCTAAGCATAATGAAATCAAATTGGAAATAAATAACAAAAGAAAACAGGAAAATCTGCAAATCCTTGCTAACTAAATGAAATGCTTCTAAATAACCCAAGGATCAAAGAGGAAGTCTCAAGTAAATAAAAATTAATGAACTGTGACAATTAAATCATGCATATTCTTGGACAATGATATTTTTTCCCACTCAAAAAATATTTTATTTCACATGAAATACTTTACATGCTTTTCATGCCCTTTCCTTGCATGCCATGTTGCCTTATCATATTCATTGCATTCTCCTGTTCTACAGAGGTTTCCTATCATTGGTATATTAATGATATATACTAATCATTAAACAGAGCTGAGAAATTGCTTTTCTTCCAAAGTCATCATGACAGTATAAGGAATGATACCCTGAAGACATGCCCCCAAGGAGTAACTAAATTCAGTTTCATGCATTTATAACTTTGTTACATGACGACTGATTTTTAGTTGAAATAAGTAAAACAGAAATCAAAACTTCAAAGCGGGAGTCTCAAACTCCAAACTCTAGCATTTCTCAAAGTCTTTGATAAGGACCCAAAATGTCTTTAGATGCTATTTACTTGGTACCTGTATTAGTAAGCATTCTCCAGAGGAACAGAATCAATTGGTTACACACCCTATATTGGCCCATGTGACTGTGGAGAATAGCAAATCTGAGTTACAGAGAGCAGGCTGAAGTTGGAAACTCCAATGAAGGTAAAGTTGAATTCCCAGGGAGAAGCTGGCTGCCTGAAGTGGAGGCAGGTATTCTTTCTGACTTCTGAAATCCTCAGTTCTGGCTTTAAGTCCTCCAACTGGTTGGATGAGGATACTCCCCTCATTACTGAGGGCAATCTTCTTTGTTGATTGTAGATGCAATCAGCCACAGATACAATCAACGGATTAAGATGCTAATTCATCTCTGAAATACCCTCACTGTAAAAATCAGGACAGTGCTTCCTTGACCAAACAACGAGACACCATAACCTAGCCCAGTTGACACCTGAGACTCACCCTCAAACAGTATCTGAACAGCTTTTAATTATTAAAAAAATTTACAAGATCAAGTATACAGAGAAAGAGCAAATCAATGATTTTTACACTCAACACTTAAAATAAAAAGAAAATAATTTGCTCATTATGAGCAATCACATGATGACCATCTCAGAAAACTTCCTCAATGTTCCTGTCTCTATGCCTTTGGTTTGAGTTATAGAATGTCCACTTATACTGTGTTATTTTCCCTCCTGGATTTACCAGTCATAGGAATAAGATAGGTGATGTTCAGACAGTGTATCAGAATATCTAAGGGCATGATAGAGATAATGCCCTTTTCTATTTGATTTTTTACAGGCATTTAGTTTCCTTGTAGAACTAAGAGTACATAATGACTCTGAAAGTGAAGACTGATTCCAGAAAGTAAATATTCATTACAGGTGAAGCGTTTAATTTCAATTCTACAAATATTTATTTAACCTATATCACCACAGATCCGTTTACTAAATTACCTCTTTTATAGCACTAAAAGAATATTAGCAACATTAACTAGCCAGACATAAGTGGGTCATTTATTCTAAATGCATACTTTGCTGACACGTCTACTCTCAGAGCTTATCTACTAATTTTTCAATTTTATTTATACTGTTACAAATTTTCTATATTTCATTATAAATCATCTTTGCAAAGTATGTGTTTATTAAATCATAGACAAAAGTATGAAAGAATAAAATAGTAATAATAAAAGGAACTAATTGTCCTTATAGACACATTTTTTTTCTCCAAGGACAACTAGGCTTTGTTTTCCAATGTACTGAAACTTGATTTCAAACAGCTAATTCAACTGACAATAAACAAGCTTTAAATATGCTTACTGAGAGAAAAGATTTTATACAATGATACATTTTAGTAAGACAATATATTATATGGAATCATCTGAGCCCCTTAAATTGTTTTCTAAAAACCTTCTTGAATGCAACAGAAATTTGAAAGCAAACACTAGGTAGTTTTAAGAAGCTAATCAATATCTAGGGAACTTGGCATAGGACACTATGATCAAAGGCTGTTCATATTGGTTTTCCTGTCATGTAAAATGCGTATGCCCTGACGTAGTCAGGGGAATAATGGAGCAGATTTTGAAGAGGACAAGTTTATGACTGATGCATCAAAGTACCATAGCAGAATAAGGAGGCCAGTCCCAGCTTTAATTACTTCTCAGAAGCAGCTGTTCATCTGTTAGAGGGCATGCATGTTGCTGGCATCCTCAGTGTGTCACCCCACATAGACACATATAATGTCTGCAGTTGATAGGACACATCTGTTTCCTAGGCTGTGCGTCCCTAAGGGAGTCAGTAGGCTACAGGCACTATAAAGCTAAGGTGTTTCCACACTGGGGATAGTTATATTCACCTTATGGTGCATATATTTGCATATGCTCTTAGGAATCCTGTATCTAAAGACTGCCCTTCAGGTCATTTTCCCCTCTACTCAGATTTACTAGTATGGAGAATGTGAAAAACATCTGGTGGTCACTTCCTAAAAGAGCCTTCTTTATGCAGCCAGGTGCTATTTTTTTTCTGGGATTATAAATGACAAAGCGTAAGTCAAAATAACTTCTTAAATACAATAAAATTCTTAGAAATAAACATAAAATATATTCAGTTTGACACTTGGGCAGGAGTGGAAAATAAGATGAGTAGAGCTACCTAATAACTAAAAGATGCTTGCAAAGTGAGATTTACCATAAGCAAAGCTGAAAATAGAAACAAAAGAAAAAGGGAAAAATATGTGCAAGACACAGGACTGTTAGGGAAGTCATAGACACCTGTTACACAGCCACAGCCCAGACTTCACCTCTCTGTACCTCCATCTTTGGGGAAGTCACAGACACACACATACTAAATGGCCATCC
>PVKH010029891.1:0-12585 GCA_004027955.1 Chaetophractus vellerosus | reverse complement strand
AGAAGCTATGGTGGCAAGGCAGCAGGGAGGACTTTCCTTCCTTTCTGGGCCTGGTCCCCTTCTAGTTTTCCAGAAGTCCCATGGCAGTTTCCACTGGAGCTGATGCCCATGGCAGGCTAAGTGAGGAAAGCAGGAGTCACCTGGGGTCCTTTTCTGTGACCCCCTCCACCACAGGCCTTTGCTGGAAAGGAGGGAATGTGGGTCTGTGGTCATGGTTGCTGTGGTAACATGGGGTTGTCAGGGTGACCAGCACTTGCGGGTGAGGAATGAGGGGACTCATGTTGGTGAAGGGGAGACTGGTAATTACACAGTCTGAGCAGGAGGGGATGCAAAATGAGGCTGGGGCAGCCACAGACATGGACTCCACAGTCCACACATGGAGTGGAGTCACAGGATGGACAAAAGGACCAGGGATGGCAAAATTGACACTTGAGCCCTGAGGGAAGGAGAAAGCTCAAGGGCAGACTCAGGGAGCCAGACTGAGAGAGGAGCCGACACGTGAGACCACAGGCAACGTGGAGTGAGATGCCCACTGCGGAGGGGCAACCAGTAGCCTGGCAGAAGCTGGGGACAGAAGAGTGTGGCAGGACTTTCCACGAGTCACTGTGGGACCTGAGGGTTAAAAGAGCCTTGGGTTTCACACTTGGGCCTATTTTGGGGCTTGTTCCCACACGTTCTCTGTCAGCAGCAGCAACACAGCTCCTGTAAGGTCCAGCCTGGTTCTCCCTGCTGCGGCTGCTACTAGAGCTACAAGGGGAGGTTGCTGAGGTATGAGGAAGAGGCAAGCTGTTGCTAAGCAACAAGAGGCTGTGCACCTGGAGGGCATAGGAGGGGGCCCTGGTACCGCTTGTGTGTTTGTGCCAGGGGGAGGAAGGAAGGCAATGAGAGGAGCAGGGTGGACAGAGTTTGAGGCCCCCTCTGCCATCCTTCCCAGGACGTTCACAGAGGAGGCATGTGCTCTGTCACTCAGGAAGCGTGTTAGTGAGTGTGTGGGGTCCTTCTCCAGGATGCTGTGATTGTGAGTGTGACCCGGGTGACACTCATGGGACTATCTGTGAGAGCCAGCAGGGGTAGGCTAGGCACTAGGGCATAAGAGACCAGGTTAAGCATCTTTCACAGGACAAATTTTGTAGGAGACTTGCCCCGCCTGCTTAAGGGTAGGCCCCTCGGTGGCAGTGGAAAGGCCCGCGGGTGGAAGCTGGGTGGAGAGACCGAATGACCAGCTGGTTGGAACGTGCAGTGGCCTCCCAGTCAGATGGAGGCTGTGGATGGACGATACTACCAGGTCGGGGGTCCCTTACCCATCCAGCCGTCTGCTGGAAGTCTCAGTGTTTTCCAAGCTGAAACGCTCACCTGCATTTTATTACTCTTTGTTGTTATTTTATTTTGGGGTTCGCTAGAGTTTGACAGAGGCAATCATCAATAGGGAAAGGCTTTGAGCCCTGTCGCGCACCTGCCCGTTTCTCTGACAGGCTCTGACACAGGTCATCATCACCTTCTCCCATCGCTGGTCCATCGGCTCCACCCCTATCCGGAAGAGAGCGCCTTTCTTCACCAAGCATTTATGGAGCATGTGCCAACAGGGTGCGGGGTTGTGGTGGGGGCGGGTACCTCAGCGTTGCATCCCCAGCCCCCCCCCCTGCAGTGACAGTCTGCCCACTGCAGGCCCTGGTTCTCCCATCAGACACGCCACTTGCACATGTTGCACACATTGGCTAATAGCTTCTTCCTGTCCGAACTGGCATGGTCCCCAAATTCAACAGGGAACGGGGCATGCTTCATCCCCCTCCTTCGCTCAGTTAGGACTGGGAAGTTATGAGTCCTCCATCTCACACACTCCGGGCTTGCCCCCTGGGGGGCTCTGTCCTACTGAGAGACCCGGGGCAACAAGAGACCTTCTGGGGATAAATTGGGTACAAACTTTTTTTGTTTTTCTTCCTGCTGTATGCCAGGCACTCTGAAAGGCATTGTGTACACTATTTATTAATCATACAATAGGCCGTCTGACCTGGAATTGTCATCCTCATTTTACAGATAATGGAACCGAAGCTCAGACAGGTTCAGGAAAATGTTCACATTCAGACAGGAAGAAGTGACTATGGGATTCCAACTCGGGCCCGGCTGACTGTGCTCAGTCAAGGGTCAAAGGAGAAAATGGCTTTGGTTTCACAATTGCCTAGGAAGAGAACCCTCACAGGGACACTGGAGGGGTCCAAAACTCCCCACGTTCAACATGCACATAAATCCAATGTTGAAAAGAGCTAATAAGGAAGAAAAAGGCACTAAAAAAACCCAGCATGGTCCCACAGGGACCTCTAAATTGCTAATTTAGAAAAGGCCAGAAGAGAAGGCTGGCTTGCACGGACCTGAGATCCAATCCCAGCACAGTCATTTCTAACTGTGTGACATTGAATGAGTCACTGACCCACTCTGAGCCTCAGTTTCCTCACAGGTAGTATGAGGTGATACTCATAAAGTGCTGCAAAGATCACAATAGGTCATGTAAACAATGGACATGTGCCTTTGGGGGGGGCATGTTTAGAGCAAGCATATCATAAAAGGGCCATGAAAGGGTCTTCTGCTCGTGTAGGTGGAGAAATGGTGGCAGATGATGGAGAGGAAGCACAGCTCCCCACTCCCGTTTTCTTCCAGTTTCCCTGCTAAGACATTTAAAGTGGAAAGAAAAGAATTGAAATTATGGGAAGGTGAGGAGCGAATCTACAGCCCCATTAAATGACTTCCTGTCTCCACCCCCATGAACTTCACCCTGTGCAGTTACCAGGTCTGTGAGGACTTTTGGAGAGGAGAGGAGTACCAAAAGACTGGAGATGGAAATAGGAGGCTCCAATCTTTAAGGGGGAGGGAGACAGATTTCCAAAATTCCAGGTTTTAATTCCTGCAACACTTTTAGAAGGTTAGAGAAGAAAGCAGGGTTCATCGGGGGCTGGTTGGGGTTCACTAACCCCTGTTTACTCTTGTGAGCCTGAGCATCACCTGGGAGGCTGTCAGAAACCCACAGAATCTCCCTCCCATCCCAGAGCTACTAACCACAATTTGCATTCTCACAAGACCAGTGGGTGATTCGAATGCACATGTAAGACTGAGAAGTTCTGCTGTAACCCATTCTTTGACCTTATAGACAGGTGAGTGATGTTTAAAGGTGCCTTTGGAAGCTAGGAGTTCCTTCAAGGGCCTCTCTCTTCAGGGAGGTTGGTCAGGAGAGGCGGGGTGTGAGCGCATGAGTTCTGCCTCCTTTGCCCCAGCGGCCCTTTCACTTGTTTTACGCAATGGGCTTCCAAGTAAGCTTTCCTTTGACGAGCTGGGCCGCAGCTAAAAGATGTTTGAAAGTCATCTATGCTACTGTATGGGCCATCTATGCTATAGAATGCTACACGGCATTACAAAGGATGAAGTGGATCTGGGTCCACAGACACAGAACGAGCTCAGAGACAAACTGCCCATACTGAAAAGCAGGTCTCAGAACAAGCTACATAATATCAGGCCATTTATGCAAATAAGCATATATAGGTATTAACCAATGATCTAAATTTAGTGACTGAAAACAGCAATTCTCGTCATTATTGCTTACAGTTTGGAGGATTAGCTGGGCTAGGCTGCTGGGTGGTTTTCACTGAGTGGCCCTCGTGCTCTTGCTGTCTGACAGGGTTTGGGGCGGGAGACATCTCACATGCTGCTTCACCTGCCTGGCACCTGGGCTGGGAATGCTCAAACGGTGCGGTCTGGAACCGCTAGGATTGCTTGGACATCTCTCTCTCTCTCTCTGGTCTCTCCTTTTGTTCTCTCCAGCATGGGGGCTTTAGGGCAGCCAGACTTTTTAGGAGTTGGCTCAGGGCTCAAAGCATGGGTTCCGAGATAGGTAGCCAAGGGACTCACCATTGCCTTTTATGACCTGCCTTGGGAATCACCTAGCCTCATGTCACTGACTCACTGTGTGAGTTGAGGCAGTCACAGAGGCCTTCCCTCCCAGGTTGCAGGGGGAGGATGAAGCTTCTGACTCTTGATGGGAAGTGGCAAGGTTTTGGAGGAGCATGTGGGATAGGAAATCTGTTCTTGTGGCCATTTTTGGAAAATATATTTTGCCACAATATATGCATGTACATATGCATGCATGCAAATATATAGAAAGTCCAGGAAGGATCTATACCAAACTATCAACAAGGCTTACCTCTGGGGAAGGTGGGGTGCAGGTATGTTTCACTTTGTATTTGTATGTAGTATTTGAGTCTTTTACACTGAAATGGTATATAGATTATTTTATTGGTTTAATGAAAAGGAAATTAAAATGAAAAGGGAAGACAAAACAAAGAAAAACTTTGCTGTATACCTTTTATATGCAAAAGGTTTAATAGATTGGTATTTCTAGGGAGTGCTGTGTAATGCATCTAAATTTCTGAAAGTATTTAATTGGGTTGATTATAATATCTTTTTTAAAAGATGCAGAAATGTGGTCAGGATGATTCATTCATTTAGCAAATATTTATTGAATGCCTACTGCATGTTAATTGAACAGCTATACCCAGAAAATCTTGTTAATAGAACTGAGTCAGCTTGGAGGAGCTCCATTTGTGGCCGCATCCTGTTCAGCATTCTTTTCTGGAAAGAGAAAAGGCAGGCTTGTCAAGAAGGTGGCATCTTGATACAAAAAGACTTCAATAGATTAGATTAAAATGGTGGGAAATGTTCAGCTTCGCTGTTCCAGTTATCTCTTGCTGTGTAACAAACTACCTCAAAACTTAGGGGCTTAAAACAACATTATTTTCTTGTTCAAGGTTGTGGGTTTGACTGAGCTCAGCTACGTGACTCTCGCTTGAGGTTTCTCATGTGGTCGCAGACAGACAGTGGCTGGAGCCGGGGTCATCTCAAAGCCTTCCTCACCTGTCTAGTTGTCCGCCAGAACCTCAGCTGGGGAGGTCAAGTGGAACATTGACACGTCACTTTGTGTGTCCTTGGCTTCCTAACAGCATGGCGGTAGGGTATCACCTTTGATCACCTACCTTCAGAAGTCACGTAATCTCACTTTTGCTGTAGTTATAGACCTACCCAAACTCAAAGGGAGGGAACATAGATGCCATTTCTTTTGGGAGAGTGCCACAATGAGAAGAGCACAGGGGTTTGGAGATATTCCTGTGGCCGTCTTGGAAAATGCAGTCTGCTGCATTCACTGATGATCAAAGAAATTAAAATTAAACAATGATGCTTGCATTTTTCAAATGAACAACTGACTCAGTTACCGCAGAGGAAAAGCCAAGTCCTCCCGTATCATGCCAGTTGGGCTAAGTTATGCTGCAGGGATAAGCACCCCCCACCCAAAACCTCAGTAGCTTAAGCTGGGCAGAATCTCAGTGCCAGGAGTTGGTAGCTGTTTCTACCAGTGTGCTCCTAGTCGGTGACTCAGCTTATGACACGTCGCACAGAGGTTGGTGGTGGGAGCTCTGCTCCACACAGTCACTCAGGGACCCAGGCTGGTGGAGTCTCTCCCATCTTGTAGCTGCACCATCTGGAACACAGACACCCCATTAGGGGAGGAAAGACCAGGGAATCACATATGGGATTTTCATTGCCGAAGCTTTAAGTGATGCACTATATTGCCACTCACACTTTACTGGCCCAAACAAGTCACATGGTGCCACCTAACTGCAAAGGGGCAAGAAAATGGGGCAGAGTGAATGTTTTTGGTGAGTGTTTGATGGCTCTGCTACCCCTCCACCTTACCTCTCAGACCTCTTTTTTCCATACCCACATTGCTCACCTCCTCACCTTCAGGCCATTGCTGAGATGTCTCCTCAGTGACATCTTTCCTGATCACCCCTATTTTAACTTGCAAGCCACCCTTCCATCCTCCCCACCACCCCGGTGTCCCTTACCCTGCTTGTTCCTTTCCCCAAAGCACTTATTACTTCTAACACACTATACAATTTACATCTTTATGATGTCTGTCTGTCCTTCCCCGCCACAGCGTCAGCTCCATGAGGGCACTGATCTAAGTCTGCTTTGTTCGTTAATGTAACCCAAGCACCTCAGACAGTGCTTGGTGCATAGAGGGAACTCAGTAAATATTTACTGAAGGACTGAATTTTTAAAAATACTTGATGCTGACAAGGCTGTGGTAAGACTAACACTTCCATGCCCTCTTAGTGGCACTGTAAACTGGTGCAATATATTTTTTAAAATAAACTTTTAACTTTGGAATAATTTTAGATTTACAGAAAAGTTACAATGATGGTACAGAGAGTTCTTGAATACCCCTCAGCCAGTGTCCCCTAAGGTTAACATCTTACATTACAATGGTACATTTGTCAAAACTAAGGAACCAATGTTAACACATAGCTATTAAGCACCAGACCTTATTTGGACTTTACTAGTTTTCCCCTTAGTGTCCTTTTTTCGGTTCCAGGATCCAATCTAGGACATCACATTGCGTTTAGCAATATATATATATATATATATACTTTTAATGTTTGCATCCCTTGTGGAGATAGGGGCCCTCTGATGCCACATGGCCAAAGGGTGACTGAGAAGATTTGCACCCTCCAGCAGGGGCAGATTTATATTGATTTGCAACAAAGGCAGGCTGGGCTTTTTTCTGGCCCCAGTAGTTTGTACCACTTTTCTCTTATTTTTGGTCTTTTTTTTTTTTTTTTTTTTTTTTTTCAAAGATACAAGGGGCGAGGGATTGAACCAGGGACCTTGTATAAAGGAAGCCAGTGCTGCTGGACCACGGAGCCACATTGGCTTCCCTGAGTTGGTTTTTTCATTTGTTGTTTGTTTTGCTTGTTGTTCATTTTTTGGTTTGTTTTTTCAGGAGGCACCAGGAACCAAACCCAGGACCTCCCATGTGGGAGGTGGGCACTTAACCGCTTGAGCCACATCTGCTTCCTCTGTCTGTTAATTGGTGTGTATTTTCTGGAGGATATTAGGCCACATGTGAAAAGATCCTTTATAAAATGCATATCCTTTGATCCAGCACATTCCCATCTAGAAATGTAGTCCGAGGAAATAAACATGAACACAAGGTTCATGCACAAGGCTTTATCAAGAAGGGATCTTTGTAAACAACAAAACATGGGGGAAGCAGATGTGGCTCAAGGGATTAGGCTCCTGTCTACCATATAGGAGGTCCAGGGTTCGATTCCTGGGGCCTCCTGGTGAAAGGCAAGCTGGCCTGCGTGGTGAGCTGGCCAGAGTGGAGAGCTGGCCCACATGGAGAGCTGGCATAGCAATGATGTAACAAAAAGAGACACAGAGGAGAGACAATAAGAGACGAAGCAGACCAGGGAGCTGAGGTGGTGCAAGAGATTGAACAGCCTCTCTCTACTCTAGAAGGTCCCAGGATTGGTTCCCAGTGCCGCCTAAAGAGAAGACAAGCAGACACAGAAGAACACACAGAGAGCAGACAGCGAGCACAAAACAATGGGGTAGGGGTGGGGGATAAATAAATAAATAAATAAATAAATAAATAAATAAATAAATAAATAAATAAATCTTTAAAAAAACACAACCAAACACGGGGCTGAGGATTCTCAGCAGATAGGGATTTGTCGGGAGGGTAGTTCTTGGAGTCATGGGGAGAGTGAGATGACTTGATCCAGTGCCAGAAGCTGGTGTCTCTCCAGGGTGCTGTCAGCTGGTGACTCAGCGCCAACTGACTTCCCTTCCTGGGTGCCGCCCTCAAAATTCAAATTCCCACGGCAGAAGGGAAGAGTGTCTGTGTCCTGGCCCAGGGTCATGAGCCCACGACCCTGGTCAGTGGGAGGTAGATTCTGCTAACTGGATCACGTGCAGGGAGGGACTACCAGTTCCTTAAAGGGAGAGACCCAGCTAGTACAAACCCCACAGGCGACCTCCCCAGAGGATTTGCAATGCAGCAGTATTTTTATATCAAAACTGTAAACTAAATGGTTATTTTCTGGCAGATGGATGAAAATAAGTTATGGTAGCTCCCATTTAATATGGGGAAATGTTTCCAATGTTAAGCGGAAAAATCAGGTTACAAAATAAAGTGTGAGTGTGATTCTAATTACAAATATGATTGGAAGAAAATACATCAAATGTTACAAGTAGTTATCACTTTGATGGTATCATGAATAATTTGTATCAGTTCTTTTTCTTTTTAAATATTTTCAAAATTTTCTGCAATGAATATGCATTATGCTCAGGAAAAACAATAATGTTTTTAAAAGTTTATACTGTTTGATCAACTAATTTCTGTTTTGGTATTCTAATCTAAGGAAGTAATTAGAGTTGCAAATAAAGATCTTATACACAACGATATTCATTACAGAATTATTTATAATAGTGAAAAAGGAAAACAACTGTTCAATATTGTAGGAATGTTAAGAACACTAAATATATGGACTATATTATAGACATTAATAATGTTTTTGGCTTGCATTAATGCTTTATGTCCCTACATTTATATTAAAAATTCATATACCAATGAAAAGGGAAAAACTGTCAATACCTGATTTTTCCATTCATGATCATATAAACATGTATTAATAATGTTTTTGAAGAAATTGTAAAGGCATGGAAAAATGTTTTTCATAGCTAAGTGAATAAAGCAGAATCTAAAATTGCATATACAGTGTGATCAGTTGCTCCAGCTTAATTCAACAGTGCTAATGCATTCTTATGCTACATTATAAAACATGCCCTCTAGAGCAGTTCTTCTCAAACTATCTGCAGTGAAGGGTGAGTTTTTTAAATTTCCAATTTGTTATGGACCAATATTTTTAGAAAGTACAATACAAATGAAATAAAAAGATTTATAAAATACAAGCCTCAATCTTTTATTATGTGATGCAAGTGTAAAATTACTAGCATCTTGCTATGTTTGTAAGTGCATACTCCCAATTTCTGCACTTAGTGGGCTGCAGACCAGCTTGTGGGCACCTCTTCAAGAAGCCCTACTCTAGAACAACGGACAGACCACACCTCCATTTTGCTCACATCTTGGTTTCATAAGAGTAAGATGAGAGTGTTGTAATAACAGCACAGAGGGATACTTCCCCTCATTCCTCCTCCTGAAAGGGGCCCAATGCCATGTTTCTTGTGTATCATTCCAAACAACATACACCACTGACAGCTTTTCACATCACCACACACGGATCTAGCTCATTCTTTTTACTGACTGCGTAATGTTCCATCACATACCTGCCCTACTAAGTTCACCACTATTATAAACAATGCTGCAACAAATAATCCAGAGCTCCTTGCCTAGTTTCCTATGGATATACCCATAGGAAAAATCCCTCCCTGGGTATGTGCACTTACTTTTTAAAAAAATAGCTTTATTGAGATATTTCACATACCATAATATCCACCCATTTAAAATATATGATTCAGTGATTTTTTTAGTATATTCAGAGTTTTTAACTATTGCCACCATCTAATTCCAGAGTAGTTCATCACCCCATTAACAGTCACTCCCCATTTTGTACTCCTACCCCCACCCTGCTGCCCCTGGAAACCACTAATCTACTTTCTGTCTCTATGGATTTGCCTGGTCTGGACATTTCATGTAGATGGACTCATACAATGTGTGGACTTTTGTTTCTGGTTTCACTCAGCATGTTTTCAAGCTTTATCCACCTTGTAGCATATTATCAGTACCTCATTCCTTTTTATGGCTAAATATTCCATTGTATGGATCTACCACATTTTGTTTACCTAGCCATCAGTTGATGGATGTTTGGGGTGTTTCCACTTTCAGGCTGTAATGAACAATGCTTCCCCTGAACTTTTTTTTTTTTTAATGGTACCAGGGCTGGGGAATGAGCCCGGGACCTCATACGTGGGAAGCTGGCACTCAACCACTGAGCCTCATCGGCTCCCCGAGTTGGTTTTTTGGTTTGTTTGCTTGTTGTTTATTTGTTTTTAGGAGGCACTGGAAACCGAACCCAGGACCTCCCGTGTGGGAAGCAGGTGCTCAACCTCTTGAACCACATCTGCTCCCTGCACTTAGAATTTTGATGTTGCCAATTTGGCCTCCAAAGAGGTTGAACTAGTGTATACTCCCACCTGTAGGGGGAACGTGCCTGCCAGTTTCTCCGAGTGGGTGTTGAAGGATAGGAAAGACTCTGAGGAACTGAAGCTCATGAGGGACCATAACCAGGGTGGAAGAGAGTGGGGAGGACTTAAAAGAGGGCCTGCGAGGGTGGTGGAAGGGACTGGAAATGTTTCTATAGGAGAAGAGCAAAGTGTGGGGGGGCATGAGAACTCTGAGTAGAGGGGCCTGCATTTGAAGCCGTCTGCTCTTTACCAGCTGCGCAGCCTTGGGCAGTATTCCACCTCTTCTGCACGTATTTCATCATCTGTTAAACAAAGATGGTGACCATTTACCTTAGTAGGGTTGTTGTGAGGAGGAACCATGTAAATGTCCTCCCAGCCATGCCAGGCTTTCAAGAAACAGTAGCTATGATGACATTTCTATTAATATATGTGGTATATGTGGCTGAGGTCATGGGACCGGTGTGAGCATCACAGTGAGACAGTGCTGGAGCCATTTGGTCAGTGAGATTTTTAATGACTGATCACATGTAGAAACTTGGATCTGCTGGTGTATGTCACTGTCACCCAAAGCGAGGCAGTACTTGAAGTCTTTGCTGTGACATGTCAAGGGGGAGAGAGGCTGTGACTGAGATTGAGTGTGACAGCAAGACAGATCCTGAGTGACAGAATGGGACGGAATGCAGGGAGGCAGGCTGAGCCAGGCAAGAGTCCCAAGAGGGGCCCAGATGTCAGGGCAGGTGTCTGTCTGTACTGTTCCCTTACCCCCCCAGGCTTCCTTCCCTGCTTTCTGAAAGCAGGGAGCAAAGGAAGGAGACTTTCCTCATGAAAGATTTTTTTCTTTTAAAGGAGGAACCAGGGATTGAACCCAGGACCTCATACATGGGAGGCAGGTGCTCAACCCCCCCCCTTTTGGGTGGTGGGGGAGGCAAGGGGGTTTTGATTAGAGTGCCAGTCCTTCCATACCCAAGGATCTGCAGCTCAAGCACCTTTGATGTTGTCACACAGGAAAAGAAAGTACTGGAAATGTGTGCAAAACGGGTGGGGTAGAACCCAGATTGGTTTGGCCTCATCTCAGCTTTAGTCTTCAGAGTCGCCGATAAAAGCAGAATCGAAACCTAAGCATTCCTTCCTCTTCTCTGTCCCCTGGGGGAGGGAAGAGAGGAATAAACGCCACATCTCATTAGGTTTGTACGAGCTCAGGCAGGCAGAGCGGGCCTACACCAGAGGCAGGCAGAGAGCTAGGGCGGCTGCACGGAGGACGCCCCATCTCTCTTGGGAAGGAGTTGTCCCAGGCCTGGGAAGCCTGTTCTTAGGAAATGAAACAAAGAGTTAACTTCAGATGTGAGGGTAAGAGCTGCTTTTATTAAGATGAAATCAGAAGGGCAACAGGAAGTTGGGAAGATGTGGGGACAACAGAAGAGACAGCGGCAGAGATAGGACTATCAAATTACCCGAAAGAGTCAGCTCTGAGGTGTGAGTCCTGAGGTTGAAAAGAAAAGGGAAGGACTACTCTTTGTACCGTATGAAGCTGAAATAATGAGCTCTGGAACACAGGTGGAGTCCTCTGGCCCCTGAACCAAGGTGACTTTAAATACAAGGGGTAAAAACTGGCATGAATATTAGTTTGAATAGGGAAAATGAGGATTCTTTCTCTGGTAAAAAAGATGAAAGAATTAAAACCATGATTAAGGCTGTACAGTGATCTGGAGTGCAGGGGTGGGAGAGAATAAATACCCTAGTGACCCACATATAAAACAGACCATAAACGGGAATGAGATTTGAGGGTAATAGCAAGTCATCTTGCCCTTGCCACCATGGAGGATGACAGTGCCTCACAGGCCTTAGCAAGCTCTGTTCCTACCCCCATCCCCACCTGGGGAAGTGGTGAGAGTAAGGGGCTGGAAGGCGTGAGGCGGCAGCAGCGGACTGCAGGCTTCAGTGGGCCGGGAGCACCCACTGCTGATGAAGTAGGGATGGGGAGCCTGGCCCTGGCTTTGGGGGTCTGCAAAGAGAAGGACGGCACTGGGGCAGTGCTTGTAATGCTGGGGTGGCCACGGGAGGGCAGCAGCAGACACAAAAGCAATAGTCTCCCAGGCCAAGAGTGGGCCTAGGTGCATTCCCCATCTGGTAGAAAACCACGGGGTTCTGGGAGTTAGAAGCCTCACAGCTGCACTCCAGGACAAGGCCTGCTTTAGCCAATTAGAAGAGAGCCTGTCTGTGGCCAGGTAGAGACACTCCTCTCATCTGGGGAAGGGGGAAGAATCCTTGAGGCTTGCCCAGTCCTGAGCTCTGGGTGTCTGCAGGGGAGTGGTGTAGTGAGTTAGTGTTAAGAAAAGCATCCAGCAAGGTAAGAGGGGCTTTGGTAGCACCCACTGCCTCTGTCACTTCCGTAAGAATTTCTTGTTGAGGAGGAAGATGAGAAGGTTGACGTTGACCTTGGCCTTGTTGAAGAGTTTCATGACAGCAACACCCTCATACTGGAGCTGCAGGAGGTCCTAGGAGGGAGAGACAGGGACAAGGAGGGCAGCTTGAGGGCAGCTCACTGTGGGTCGG
>PVKH010029890.1:0-12598 GCA_004027955.1 Chaetophractus vellerosus | reverse complement strand
GTTCATCCATGTTGTAGCATGTATCAAGGCTTCATTCCTTTACATGAATAAATTATGTTTATTCATTCTTCCATTGATAGACATTTGGATTGTTCCTACTTTTTTGTTGTTTTTTTTTAAAGATTTATTTATTTTATTACATATCTCCCCTCCCCCCCGCTGCGGCGACACGCCGAGACTGGTCACTGCGCAGGCGCGGCTTTCCCCGCTTGCGGGCGGCTTCTGCTTCCATTCACGGCCGGCTTTCAGTTCGCAGGTGGCTGGCTGCGCTCCATTTGCGGGCGACCTGCCCTGCCCGTGGCGGCTCTGGCCCACCCATGGCGGCTTGCCATTCTCAAGGCGGTCTGCCCGCTAGGAGAGGTCCCCGGGAACCGAACCCGGGGCCTCCCACGTGGTATGCCGGCACCCTATCCACTGGGCTATCCAGCCGGCCCCCCTACTTTTTGATAATGCTGTTATGAATCATGGTGTACAAATATCTGTCCAACTTTCTGTTTTCAATTTTTTGTTATATCTATGTGAAGCAGAATTGCCTGGTCATTTGGTAATTCTGAGGAACTGCCAAACTGTTTTCCACAGTGGCTGCACCATTTTATATCCCCACCAACAATGTAGGAGGCTTCAAATTTCTCCACATCCTCACCAACATTTATTTTGCATTTTTAAAAAATAATAACCAACCTAATGACTGTGAAGTGGTCTCTCAATGTAGTTATGATTTCCATTTCTTTAATGGCTAATGATGTTGAGCATCTTTCCACGTGTTTATTGGCCATTTGTATATCTTCTTTGGAGAAATGTCTATTCAAATCCTTTGCCCATTTTTAAAATTGGGTTGTTTGTCTTTTTGTTGTTGTGTTATAGAAGTTCTTTTTATATATTGGGTATTAAACCCTTATTATATATGTAGTTTACAACTGTTTTCTCCCATTCTATAGGTTTTCTTTTTACTTTCTTGATAATGTCCTTTCATGCACAAAGGTTTTAAATTTTGATGAAGTCCAATTTATCAGTTTTACCTTTTTTGCTTATACTTTCGGTTTCATATCTAAGAATCCATTACCAAATCCAAGGTCATGCTGATTTCTCCTCATGTTTTCTTTTAAGATTTTTATGATTTTAGCTCTTGTGTTTAGGTCTTTAATTTTGAGTTAATTTTTGTATATGGTGTGAGGTAGGGGTCTGCCTTCAATTTTTTTTGCATATGTGTATCCAATTTTACCAGCGTCATTTGTTGAAGAGACTATTGTTTCCCAATGGAATATACTTGGCACCCTTGTCACATATCAAATGGCCATATATGTGTGGCATTATTTCTGGACACAGTTCTATTCCATTGGTCTATATGTATATTCTTGTATCAGTACCACACTTTTTTGGTTACTGTAGTTTTGTGATAAGCTTTGAAAATGGGAAGTGTAGGCCTTCTTCTATTTTTTTTTAAAAGATTGTTTTGGCTACTCAGGGCCCCTTGCCATTCCTTATGAATTTGAGGATTAGCTTTTCCATTTCTGAAAAAAAAGGTGCTGGAATTTTATTAGGGATTGAATTGAATCTATAGAAAACTTTGGGTAATATTGGCATCTTAACAATATTAAGTCTTCTAATCCATGAACACAGTATGTCTTGCCATTTATTTAGGTCCTCTTTAATTTCTTTCACTAGTGTTCTATAGTTTTCCATGTACAAATCTTTCATCTTCTTAGTTAAGTTTACTCCCAGACATTTTATTCTTTTAAATGCTATTATAAATGGAATTTTATCTTAATTTCCATATCAGATAGAGAAACAACTGATTTCTCTGTTAATCTTTACATTGCAAGTTTGCTGAATTTGTATATTAGCTCTAGTAGTTTTCTTGTGGATTCTTTGTGATTTAGCTAACTTTTTCTGTAAAGGGTTAGAGAGTAAATATTTTAGGGTTTGTGGAGCATATGGTTATTCACTTCTTCCATTGTAGCATTAAAGCAACTATAGACAATAGAGGGATGAAATGGCATAGCTGTGTTCAAATAAGACTTTGTTTACAAAAACAGGTTATAGTGTGTTAACTTTTGCCTTATACAACAAATAGACTGGTTATATTAGGGTATAGGTTTATTATGCTTAGTTTCTATTCCAAGTAATTATTTTGTATAAACTTTATATGTATTCTACCATAAAATTTCAAGGCATTCATCCTAATGAATTTCAATATGAATGGCCTGTGTAGATCTATAACTATTGTAATATTATCCTTCTCTCTTCTTTCTTTAGTGTTCCCTCTACCACCAGCAGTTTTGTGCGATGTTCATAAAGAGGGTGATGTTCAATTGGCGCCATTGGAAGCTGATGTTACTACAGATACTTGGATTTCTAGGTGTCCTTACCTTCCTCTTGAAAGCTGGTAGTCTTTCAAGGGAACTTGATGAACCTGCCAGGAAAATGAATTTGCATCAATATGGTCAAACCATTGTGCCTTTTTCTATTTCTGGGAATTCTGATTTGAGTCGGATTTTCTTAAAACACCTTGAGAGTATGCTAACTTCTGAAAATCAAATACTTAAGAAAGTGCAAGGTAGGGCTCATTAATAAGCAAAAGAAGATTGCTCTTAGATGACAACTTGCTTGTGTCACTTCCAAAGAAACATCTTATCTGTAGTCTTTAGCTCCTTCTCCTTTATTTTCCTGCAAGTCTCCAGTGTCATAAAGACAGCTAAATTAGGGGCAGAAATGCCCTTTTTAAGGGTACTGGTCTCAAAAAGTTAATTATTAATGGAGGCACTTTGGCTGTGGTTCATCTACCAGCCATTTGTTTATCCCTGAAAGTGAAAAATCAAAAGTGCTGAAATGCATGTTACTGTGAAATTAAGCATGGATTTTCGTATTAAAGACTCTGACCAGAATGCTGTGTATCACATGAATCCAAGCCTCACAGTGTGCTATGGAGGTCCTAAGCCCTGAAAGCTGTTTAGTCTCCTAGACTGATATCTCTAACAGGAATACTGGGGGGCTTAATGGGCTAGTTCCTCAGAATGAATTTATTTATTTATTTATTTATTTATTTATTTATTTATTTATTTATTTATTTTTATTTTTCCCTTTCAGAGTAGTTTTATTATTTTTCACTTTTTATTTTGGAATAATTTCAGACTTACATGACAGTTGCAAAAATAATACAAACCCTATACAGAGAACTCCAATAAACTCACCTCCCCCCCAAGAAACCCAGCTCCAATTTTAAGATTTTGCCACCTTTGCTGTATATTCTGTCATCTATCTATCTATCTATCTATCTATCTATCTATCTATCTATCTATCATCTATCTATCTTATGAGTATTTTAGATCAAGTTACACACATCATACTCCTTGAACACATAGTACTTCTCCATATATTTCCTATGAACAAGGATATTCACTTATGTAACTACCTTAGTTCATTTATCAAGTTCAAGAAATTTAATATTGGTATAAAGCTTACATTCTTCCTCTTTCATTGTATGTTTTGTCATCTTTCGTTGAAAGCCAGACATTTTGATATTTTAGTGTGTTATTGCTGAGATTTAGACTCTGTGGCATCTGTTCTTTAGGCTTGTTATCTGGCTAGTGTTAGGACAGAGCTTTCCTTACCTGCCAGAAGCTAACAAAAAAAAAAGAAGAAGGAAAAAAAGAAATCACCTTTCCCATTCTCTGAATATTGACCTGTGCAAATGCTGTCCTTCAGGGCTTATCCATACAGTGAGTTTGGAGAATAGCTCCAGGCTAAAGCATAGAGGCTGCCCTGATCCTTTCATCTTGCCTTGGGTATGCACCTGTGGTCTTAGAATTTCCCTGTTTACAGGGATAGGAATGCCCCGCCCCCATTCCTAGGAAACATTTTCTTTGTGGTCCTGGGCACTGCACTTTATGTCCTACAGCCAGCAATCCTTTGCCCAGGCCCTCAACTTGCCTGCTCTCCCACAAGGTGTTGTAGGAGAGTTTGGTGAACTGCCTTCCACACACAGGGCAAATTCTTGGACAGCAAGTCCCTCAGGCCACCACCAGACAGGTTAGACTAGATATATGATTCCAGTATGTGCATGAGGGTTACTATGCTCCGTCTGGAACCAGGACCAGAGACCAGCTCTAGGAGCATAGGTAAGCTCCCACCAAGCCAGGATGGGTTGGGGATGAACCAGCCAGGGCATCACAGGATCCTACTACTTTTAAATGGCCTTTTTCTTGATTCAGCATTTGCTGTTACTGCAATCCATTATCTGTCTTCTGGAGCTTTTAGAAGGATGTTTCTGCCAGTTCTTGCTGGTGGTTTAAAGCTTTTACAGGAGGAATGGAGCTCTGAAATGTCTCACTCTACCATCTTGATGTGGCAGGATATTTTTTAAGTATTTATTACAATATATTTATTAAAAATAAATTTACACCTAAATATTTATTTTTTGAGCTATTGTGAATGGTATAGTATTTTTTATTTTGATGTCCATTTGTTTGTTCTTATATAGAAAGTGCTATTAATCTAATTATGCAACCTTGATGAACTCAGGTATTAGTTCTAGAAATTTTTTTGAAGATTCTGTGCTATTTTCTATATCCTGTCATTTGCAAATAGAGCTAGTTTTTTTCTTTCTCTTTGATCTTTATGCCTTTCATTTCCTATCCATGCATTATTGCACTGATTAAAACTATATTGTACTTTGTTGACACTGAATGGTAAGAGCAGAAATTTTTCATTGTTCCCAATTGTAGGGGGAAATTATGCAGTCTTTCACCATTAAGTATAATTATAGCTGTAGGGGTTTTGTAGATGCTCTATATAAAAATGAAGAAGTTCCCTGCTATACCCATTTTCTGAGAATTTGCATCATGAATGGGCATTGAGTTTTTCCAAGTCCTTTTTCTGTATAGATTGATATGATCATATATTTTTACTTATTTAGGCTGTTAATATGCTGAATGATGATTTATTTTCAAATACTGAACTAGTCTTGAATCCCTGGAACCCCCTAAACTCTACTTGGTCATGGTGTATAATACTTTTTCTTTATTGCTATTATTCAAATGATTTATTTCATATTGAGTGAGTTGTAGTTTGTGTGGTTTGAAGAAATGGTCCATTTCATCTAAGTTGCCAAATATGTGTGTGTAGAGTTGTTAATAATATTCCCTTATAATCCTTTTGATACCTGCAGGATCTGTGGTGATTTCCTTGTTCATTCCTGATATTCATAATTTGTGTTTTCTCTCTTATTTTCTATGCTGTGATTTTACCTGGGTATTTTTCTAATCATATGTATTCCAGTTCACTTATCTACTCTTTCATTTTTGTCCAATCTCTTATTTGTTAAATATTGAGCTCTTAATTAGTAAGTAATTAGAATTTCTTTTTTTTAAATTTATTATATATCCCCCCTTATGCTTGTTCTTGCTGTGTTCATCTTTGCGTTCTTCTGTGTCTGCTTGTCTCCCCGCCGCTGCGGCGACCCGCCGAGTTAGCTCACCACGCGGCGGCTTGCCCTGCTCGCGGGGACTTGCCCTGCCCGCGGCGGCATTGCCCTGCCCACGGTGGTTTGCCTTCTCAAGGCGGTCTGCCCGCTCGAGGAGGCCCCGGGAACTGAACCCAGGGCCTTCCATGTGGTAAACTGGCACCCTAACAACTGGGCTACAGCCGGCCCCCAGTAATTAGAATTTCAATCCTAACATCACCATTTGATTCTTTATGAACACCAGTTCTCTGGTAAATTCTCCACACATAGTTCACATGTGGATCTGTCTCTGTGGTCTGTGCTTTCTCTTGGTTCGTTTGTTGGTATACCTGATTTTTAAAATTGAATGCCAGGTATTGTTTATAAAAATTGTAAAGATTCTGCATGAGGTTATCTTCTTTATAGGATTTTTAATTTAGGCAGGAATTAAGATTAAGGGCAAATCTAAATTAAATCAAAGACTGAAGTAATTTGAGACTAGGTTTAAATTTTTAGACGAACTGGTCTATTTCTAGCTCATCCTTTCTCCAAGAGAATAGACTTTAATGAGTCCCACTAAGAGCTGCAGAACTTATCAGGACACCTCCACCATTTATGAATCTATACATTCCTCTAAGGGGAAAACAGTATAGAATGTTGGGCTCACCTCATGTCCTTTCCATTCTCTCCTGGGTCTTGTCCCCCAAATGTTGATTGCCTTCAGAGCTTTCCAGTACCTACAAAGAGATGATTTCTTATTTTTAATCCATATTTCCTGGTTGTTAAGAGGAAAGTTTGTCTGCTGTAAGATAATTCATCATAGCTATAAGTGGAAGCACTTATAGATCAGTTTGAGACAGAAAAGTAAGTTGAATGAGTCTATATCATACATCTTGTGTTTTCTCAGTAAAGTAGTAGATTAGGTTATAGGCTATGAAGTGAGAGATCTTGAAATACAATCATGTTATATAGTGATTGAGAATAGAAAATGTTTGAAACAATAATTGTAGGAAAATTGAAAGGGATGAGAACAGGTTAAATTATTTGTGTCCTCTTTCCTAACATATTATAGGTGATCTGTATTGTGGATACACTGACCAATATTGTTTCCTCATCCTAGGTGACATACTGAATTACTTGTTGGAAAATAAAGATTGTGTTCGCTCATGCATTGTTGCACTTTCCGTTGAAGTGAAAATAGATGAAATAATATTTACTGTTTTGTTCAACAATGAAGCATACCATTCACCATCTGTATCCCTGGCAGTGTTAGATAACATTCTTTTCATGTTACTTTCTGGCCCTAATGCTTCCTTAACAGTCTTCAATAAGCCTCAGCCACGCATTGGTGATGCTGACTTGAGTGATGAGTATGTTATTATTTTCATTAGAATTGAGTTTTACACTTTAAATGTATTCCTTCCATATGATAAAAACAGCTATTGGTAGAAATATGCATTTTCTACTTTGATGATTATCTGATTTATCTTCTCTTTTTCCTCCCTCTGTAGGTTAACAAGTGGACTCCAGGTGGCTTTAAATTTGCATTTTGGCATGGCTCTTTTGATCAGTGGCTTTTGTCTCCTGACAGTGACTGAGAGAATCACTAAGGCAAAGCACATCCAGTTTGTGAGTGGAGTTTATGTCCTTATATACTGGCTTTCTGCTCTATTGTGGGATTTCCTCATCTTCTTCATTTCCTGCTGCTTAGTACTGGTGAGTGTTAGATAAAGTTTCCTGAGGTTTCATTTTCTTTTGGTATCCTACATAAAATTCCTACTCTCTAGTAATGTCATAATCCTAACTGCCAATAAAGTAATTTGCTCATTATCTTAGAAAACACATTTCAAAATTCTCATGGTGGAAAATTTCCCCTCATATTCCTTCATTAAAAGAAAATAACTTTTTTTGTGAAACTAGACGGACCTCTTTTGGAATAGTTTCCCATTTATTTGCTCATCAAATTGTGCTCACCCCCTAAATTTCTTTAAAGGTAGAAGGGTACCTGTAACCTGTCTCGTATTATCCATTCTTTTCCACTTTTGTCATCTACTGAACCTCCTGGCTAAATTTGGCCAGATTTTCTAGTTTCCCTTATAGTTTATATCAATTTATTTTTAAAATGTATTTAATACCTTCTATCATCCATACACTATCTTGGGATTCAGTGTGTAGTTCATGTGTCTAAATCCTATACCCAGTTTTCCTTCTATCAGTGTTCCCACCAAAGGAGCTGTATGCAAGATAACTATTTAAAGCTAAGCTAGTAATTCCCAATGAGTTGGAGAACATATCCTAGGCTGGAGAACTAAGTGAGATTTATTGTTCTTACTCATTCCAAACTTATGCCCATCTAGTTTTTATCATTGAGGAGAGAGAACAAAGAGTAAAAATGTATGAATGGATACCATCCTGTTCCCTAATGAACTGTGCCCCATGTGTATTCTAGAATCTCCCAAATATGTTAGAAATTACCTTCCTTCCTTCCTTCCTCTCTCTCTCTCTCTTTCTCTCTCTCTCTCTCTCTCTCTCTCTCTCTCTCTCTCTGTGTGTTTGGGGAGTGGTAAGAAAGAATAAATATAAAATATATGGTGTGCATAGAGGTGAAATCATTGGGGAGGAAGACAGAAGTTTCTTATCAACTATTAGGTAATAGTAATTTAAGTATGAATAAAAATATGACTCATCTCTCAAGTAGTTGACTGTTTAGTAATGGACATATGCTAACAAAGACAATAAAATATTTATAACACAATATGTTAATTGTTATCATAAAGCTATGAATTACCATTTTCCAATTTAAACTATTTAATGAACCAGTTAAGTTACTTCTTCCTTACATCGTTTCTCCCTCCCTTTCTACTTCATCTCCTAAATTTTCTTCTCTCCATTTTATATATTTTTCTTTTTCTCCTTATTCCATTTGTTCTTATAAGTACTTGAGGTAACATTTAAATTCTGTACATTGAATCATCAAAATCATGAGAATGTGTGCATGTATGTGTGTTTGTGAACAGTGAGTATGTCTACCTGTACGTGTGTATCTGTGTGTGTGTGTACCTTTTGGAATGAAGAAAATAGATAAATATTCTTATCTATGTACTTAGTGTCCTAGTGTTGAGAGGCATCAGGAATTTCTTTCTCTGTACATCCTACATATTGCTACACAGCACTGTACCCAATAAGCTCCATGCTTGAAGTGGTGTGTATGTAGAAGGCATTGGTGGTATATTGTGGAAAGATCTCCAAAATAGAATGAAAAGCAGGAAGTTCTCTCTGCACATTTCCATCTTGATACATGTGTCGCTGTGGCCAAAGAGACCCACTTTTCTCCTCATAAATCACCAGGCAGCATGACAAGAGCAGACCACCAGCCCTTTAGAAGGCTACTAATTATATGTCACCACAGGAATTGGTAAAACACATGGACGTCACTTCTGGCATTATTATCTTCTCAACACCATTTCTCACTAAAAATCCCACAAAACACTCACTCTGAGAGTGTTAGCATTAATCAAAAAATTCCTGAATCTTAAAATTTGCATTGTTGCATTGTTGCACTTGCATTGTTTTAGCTGCATCCCAGAGGTTTTATTTGTCATATTCAAATTATTTCCTGCATTTTAAAAAATGAGATGTTAGAAGGATATTGTTTAATTATTAACTAATTAAGGATTTTCTAGTGATCTTAATGATTTATAGCTTAATTTAATTGTATTCAGAGGATATACTATGAATGATCTCAGTCATAACAAAGTCATTGATGGCTGCTTTAAAATCCAGGAATTGGCCACTTTTAATAAATGTCCCATGAGCTTTTAAAAAGAATGTGTATCATTATGTTGTTATGGTTGGTGTTCTATATGTTAGTTAGGTCAAAGCATATGATCATTTCAATAGATGCAGGAGGAGCATTTGACAAAATTTAACAGTAGTACTCAGTCATAATAAAGATATCTGAACAAACTAGGAATATAAGAGAATTTCCTAAACCTAATAAAAAGAATCCATAAAAAAAACATAATTAACATCACGTGAAAGAAATGCTTTCTATCTATGACCAAGGAAGATAAGTGTGTCCATTATCATGCTTCTGATAATTGTACTGGAAATGTAACAATTACACTAAGGCAAGAAAAAGGAATTTTAAAACATAAAAATAAGAAAGGAAGAAATAAAATTTTTCTTTTCATAAGGTGTATTAGTTTTAGCTGCCAAAACAGCCGAAGGAGTGCTGATCCAAAGTACTAAAAATCTGTTGTCTTTTATAAAAGATTTATTTGGGGTAAAAGCTTATAGTTGCAAGGCCCTATAGAGTCCAGACGAAAGTTGATTTCTCACCAAAATCAGTTGCCATATGTTGAAGCAAAATGGTCACTGATCTCTGCCTGATTAGGGTTCGTCTCTTAGGGCTTCAGATATCGGTCTCGACTCTCTTCTAAGGTTAATCTCTTCCCAAGGCCACAGGATGAAAAATGACAAAGTTCTCTGCTCTTCCATGTGCCTTCTTGAGTGAGTGTCCATTTATATAGGCCCACAAAGGGGGCGGGGATTCAACCTGAGTCTCACCTTACTGATGTAGACCAATCAGAGGAATAGGTTAGTTTACAAACATAATCTTTCTTTTTGGGGGCTTTATAAATAATCTCAAATTGCCACACTTCACCCACTGAATTCCAAAAAGACATTTCAATATTACAAAAAAAACTTAAACCATTTAAGTAGCAATGCTAAGTACAAAATCATATCACAATCAGTTATAGAAACACAGTTAGTCTTGAGGCAAAGTCCCCTCTGGCTGAAGAACTGTGAAACTTACAAAACAACTTATCAGCTTCCAATATACAAATGAGGCACAGACTTAAGATAAACATTTGCATTACTACAAGGAGAATTTGGGAGGGAAACGTGTCACAGGTCCCCAAGAGTTCCAAAAACCTGCAGGGTACGTTCCATTTGACTTCAAATTCTGAGTCATTCTTAAGATGATGGTTTCTTATCCTCCTTGGGGCCTCATGGTGGCCCACCCTTTCCTTGCCCAATGGCCATTTTCTTGGCTCCATCCTCATCTCTCACAAAAAGTTTGATGGTTTAGCATGCAGGAAGCAGGGGTCCAAGACATCAGATAGTAAGACTTTCCACAAGTCTTTCTGGATAACTGCATTTTCAGTCCTGACTTACAAGTTCCAAGTTTAATTAATTCCTCAAATGGGGCACTATCATCTTGGGGGCTTGATTTCCAAAAGCTTTCTAGAATCAATCTTTGATTTCTTTTTGCCCAACAACTCAATTCTTAGCTTATCTCTTTCCTCTTGCATTTTGCTATAAGATGAAAGGAGAAGCCAGGCTGCATTCTCCAAGTTTACTCTTCAGCTAAAGGTCCAGGCTTGCCATTTTCAAATTCTGCCTTCCTTATAACATCAGGAGTCAATCTTGCTAAGTTCTCTGCAACTTTAAACAAGGATTGCCTTTCTTCCAGTTTCCAATAATAGTTTCATCATTTCCTTCTAAAGCCTTATCAGAAATAACTTTAGGCTCCCTATTCCTACCAACAGTCTCTTCAAAGCAATCTAGGCCTTTTCCATCAAACATCTGAGAATTCCTCCCAAAAATACCCCTTACCCATTTATAAAACCGTTCCAGCATTTTGGTAATTGCATCAGACTATACCTCACTCCTGGTACAAAATTCTCTATTAGTCTGCCAAAGGGGTGCTAATGCAAAGTACCAGAAATTGGTTGGCTTTTATAAAGTGTATTTGGGGTAAAAGCTTACAGTTACAAGGCCTTAAAGAGTCCAAATCAAGGTTGTTTTATTATCAAAGTCAGTTGCCACATGTTGAAGCAAGATGGTCGCTCATCTCTGCTTGGTTAGGGCTTGTCTCTTAGGGCTTCCAATATCAGTCTCAACTCTCTTCCAAGGTGAATGGCTCATCTCTCCCCTGGGCCACAGGATCAAAAATGAGAAAGTTCTACCCTCTTCCATGTGTCTTATTGAGTGAGTATCCATTTATATAGGCCCAACAAGGGGGTGGGGACTCAACCTTATTGATGTAGCCCAATCAGAAGCCCTAAATTGATTTTCTCAAGTAAACTTAAATCTTTTGAATTTAATACAATCAAAGGATGTCACACCCAGAGGAATAGATTAGTTTACAAAAAATCTTTCTCATTTGGGATTCATAAATCTCAAACTGTCACAGAAGGTATGATTGTAAGCAAAAAATCCTAGGTAAATTATGAAAAAACTTCTAAAATTAATATAACTTTAACATGGTACAAGATATTAGATCATATACAGCACTCAAGGATATTCCTATAGACTACCAATTTTTAAAATGTAATTTACAGTAGAATTAAAAAAAATAGTATAGTTAGCAATAAATTTGTTGGAAGATGTGCAAAGTCTATACACCGAAAGCTACAAAGCATCATTGAGAGAAGTATAAAAAGACCTAAACAAATGGAGAGATATACAATGTCTATGGATTGGAATACTCAATATTTTTAAGATGTTCATTTTTTCTTAAGTGATCCATAGAGCCTACACAATACCAATCACCCAGCAATCTATTTTTGTAGGAATTGAAAAGCTGGTTATAAAATTTACATAAAATTTACACCCAAGTCTCCCTCCTACTCCACAAAACCCATTTCCAACCCCCACCACCAATGAAGAGGACATAACAAAGCTTATCATCCTTAACCACTACTCTCAGGCCAGTGAGTGGGCAGCCAGATACATCAGGAACCACATAATCCAGTTTAACCTAAGGCCAGACAAGTACTTTACCCCAGTGTTCCACACTGGGAGCACCCTACTTGGCTGCTACAAGAACTTGACTGAGTACTATAAGAATGGGGACCTGTCCTTCAAATATGTGAAGACCTTCAACATGGATGAGTATGTGGTCCTTCCTAGAGACCACCCAGGGAGTTACCACTTCTTCATGTGGAACAACTTCTTCAAGCACACTGATATCCATCCAGAAAACCAATATCCTGGATGGAAATGTAGCCAACCTACAGGCTGAGTGTGATGCCTTTGAAGATCACAGCTGCAGGTGGGATCAAGCTGTTTGTTGGAGGCATTGGCCCCAATGGACACATCGCCTTCAATGAACCAGGCTCCAGTCTGGTATCCCGGACCCATGTGAAG
>PVKH010029889.1:0-12581 GCA_004027955.1 Chaetophractus vellerosus | reverse complement strand
AGTGATCAGTGGGATATAATCAGAAAGTGAACACCCGTGGTCCCAGAACCTGTTATCTCCCCTGAGTTGGGGAGCTGAGGAGAAGGATGAGCAAGCAGTGCATGCTTGGGGGAATGCCTGGAGTCCTGGGGAAGGAGGCTGCACATCCACTCACCTGTCCCCATCATGGCAGGGCCATGTGACCTTTGAGGATGTGGCCGTGTACTTCTCCCAGGATGAGTGGGGACTCCTTGATGAGACACAGAGACGCCTGTACCGTGACGTGATGCTGGAGAACTTTGCACTTATGGCCTCACTGGGTAAGGTCCATGCATCATCCTGGGCTGGGCTCTGCTTTTCCCCTTTTCCCTAGGAGCAGGTCTGTACTTCCATGGTCTCTGCTTCCTTTCCCAGTTTCCTGGAGTAGGTGATGTGGATGATAGGGTAGGGCTGTGTCCAATACCCCCTTCCCTAGCTTCCTTAACACCTGCTACCCCAACAGCCTTGCAAGACAGAGTGTGGGAGTTAAATGATGCTCTGTAGATCTGTATGGTTATATGGCCCAGATTCTGCCCCTGCCTTTGGCTGACATATTGTTGGGTTGGGTTATGTCTCTGCCAGGAACATCAGTTTGACTGGGTTGTTTCTGCAAGACCTTCCTCTGAGATTCTTTTGATAATATTTAGTTTTCTTTCCTGTAGTCTGTCATGGGTGTGTTGTTCAAGCCCAGTCCTGGCCACTCATTTGTCCTGTCTCTCCCTTAGGGCATCTACCTTCCAGGACCCATGAACTTACCCAGCTGGATCAGTGGAGAGAACCTTGGTTGCTTGACCAAGGGGTTGTGACTCCAGCCTCAGCAAGAGGTGCTTGGAGGGGTCCTGGGGGTGATGAGTGGAAGCTAGGGGAGGGTGTTATTTCAGGGCTGGGTTCAAATACGACCTGGAAACTTTCTGTGTTATCTGATATTTTGGTGTCATGACATGTGGCCATGGCTCCTTTCCACCTTTCCTTCCCAAGTTGCCCACTTTTCATTCTACTGTGAATCATGACCCAGAGCTTCCCCCCATCTTTCTGTCTTTCTGTCTCTCCCGTTCCTCACCACTGATCGTCTGTGGTGCTTTCCAACATGGCCTTCACTTAAGGTGCCATAAGGTAGGCACCTGTGCTTTTATAGTCCTTGATGTCAGCTGCTCAGTTGCAGTTGATGTTCTTGGGCCTGGACACATCCTGCTGTGGCACTCACATGTTACTCACAGATAAGACCACACATAAGCCATTAGAAGAAAAGTGTGTTAGAATCCTTCCCTCTCTTACCTGTGCTGTTCCCCATCCTTGTGTTCCTGTTCTTTGTGACACCTCCCCGATTCTGTAGGGGAGTTTATGTCCAGCAGTACATGCTGGGTGACTTCACCCTGACCTCAGCCCCCTCAACCTGCCAGCAATACATTGCAGTCATTAATGGGTGTGTCAGACACATGCTTGTGATGGGGCTACCCCCTGCCACCAATGTCTACATACACTTCACCTGCATTTTTGTTTTCAGGTTGTTGGTTTGGAGTGGAGGCCAAGGAGGTTCCTTGTGAGCAGAGTGTTTCTGTAGAAGGGAGGTCACACATCGGGAATCCCAAAACAGGTCCATCCACCCAGAAGGCCCAACTTGGTACAATGTGTGGCCCTGTCTTCAGAGATATTTTACAAGTGGCTGTGCATCAGGGATCCCATCTTGGGCAGAACCCATGCATGTATGGGGCATGTGGAAAACAATTCAGTGCAAACCTTCATCAGCACCAGAAGCTGCATACCGGAGAGGATCCTTTCAGAAGAGAAGAGGACAGGGTCTCTGTTTTGAAGAGCCATAGAATTCACCTGTCAGAGCAACCATTCGAATGTGGGGAGGATGGGAAGGATTTCCCAGCCAGCTTGGGTCTTATCGAGCATAAGGTGACTCATAGCATGGGAGAGCCACACAGGAGCACTAAGTATCAGGAGGCCTTTCACACTGGAAAAAGACATTACAAATGCAGTGAATGTGGAAAAGCTTTCAATAAAAAACGCTTACTTGTTCAGCACCAGACACTACACCCTGAAAAAATGTCTTTTGGGTGCAGTGAATGTGGGAAAACTTTCAGCCGCAACTCCAACCTTATTCAACACCAGAGAGTTCACACTGGAGAAAAGCCTTTTGTATGCAGTGAGTGTGGAAAAGCCTTCACTCAAAAATACTTACTTGTTCAGCACCAGAGAGTACACACTGGAGAAAAGCCTTTTGAGTGCAGTGAATGTGGGAAATTATTTAGTCATAAATCCAACATTTTTATACACCAGATAGTACACACTGGGGAGCGGCCTTATAGGTGCAATGAATGTGGGAAATCCTTTATCCGCAATGCCGACCTTATTCAACACCAGAGAATTCATACTGGAGAAAAGCCTTTTACATGCAGTGAATGTGGAAAAGCCTTCAGGCATAATTCTACATTTCGTAAGCATCAGAGAGTACACACTGGAGAAAGGCCTTATGAATGCAGCGAATGTGGAAAATTCTTTAGCCACAAATCCAGTCTCATTATTCATTGGAGAGTTCACACTGGGGAAAAGCCTTATGAGTGCAGTGAATGTGGGAAATTTTTTAGCCAAAGCTCTAGCCTTATTCAACACCGGAAAGTTCACACTGGAGAAAAGCCTTTTATGTGCAATGAATGTGGAAGATACTTTAGAGAAAATTCTAGCCTCATTAAACATATGAGAGTTCACACTGGAGCAATGCCTTATGAATGCAGTGAATGTGGAAAATTTTTTCGCCACAACTCCAGCCTTGTTCTGCATCTGAGGATTCACACTTGAGAAATGCCTTTTGAGTGCAGAAATATAGGAATTTTTTTTTAGACAGTGGCTCAACCTTATTTATTCAATTCCAGGTAGTTCACAATGGAGAGAAGTCTTAATTGCAGCCAATGTGGGGAAATCTTTAGCCACAACTCCGTGCTTAATGAACTGAACCCCAGAGGATTTATACTGGAGAAGGAATTAACGTGGTGAATGTAGGTAATTCATGTACATACATCCCACCTATTCAACATCAGAGTATTCACCCTGCAGAAGGGACCTATGAGTTCAGCAGATGTGCATGATTTATGAAATGGTCCCACCTTATTTGGCATCAACAACTTCTCAACATAGAATAGACTGATGAGTTCAGCAAATGTGGAAAATCCCTCAACCAAAGGTCTTCTCTGATTCAGCAGCAGAATATTCACAATCCACATAGGCCTTAAGATTTCAATGAATGTGGGGAAAGGCTTCAGTCAAAGGCATAACCTTGTTTGGCACCAGAAAGTTCAGACTGTAGAAAGACCTTTAAAGTGCTGGGAATGTGCTGACTCCTTATTTGGCAAAAACCAGTTTTCAACAGAAGGAGGCTCTGAGAGGGAGCCATCAGTTGAACCTCATTCACCCAAATAGGTACACTAGGAAGATTTCCTATGAGTGCTAGGTATGATGGAAACTTTCTAGTATGTTGCATGTTCTCACCTGTCCACGGACTTTACCTGAGTTAAATAACTACCAGGGCTTGAAGCAAAAATAACTCTACCAGCTGGCTGGTCCTCACACTGTGCATTGTTTTCCCCAAAAGTGCATTGGAAAGGCAGGCCCCTGTGCTCTCAAGTCCTTTGAGGGAGTATGAATAGCCTGAGTCCATTGAGTGTTCTCATTCTTCCCCCCATTGCAGTCTGTATATATATGTGTATGTGTGTGTCTCATATCTTTTGTTTCTCTATTCCTCCTTTATTTTACATTAAGGGAATATTTCACAATGTAGTATTTTAATATCTTTCATGATATTCTCACTGTGTATATATTTTAGTTCTAACTGGTTGCTGTAGGCTTTCTTATATACATCTTAAGTTACCGAAATCGCCTTCAGCTTATGCTAATTTAATTCCAATGACATACAGAAACATTACTCCTATTTTTACTGGTTTAGTGGCTGGATTATTTTAGTGACATCCATCCCCACCCCCACCCCATTCTCCCCAGTCCCCAGTGTTAAAGCCTCTGATGTTGACCTTTAGAGAAGGCAGCCTCGGGTATTCCCACAGTCATTTTGGGATGACAGTGGTTTCCACTGATCACTGGCTAATTCCTGTTTTCATCAATGCTCTGGGGCATAAATTGCTCCACAAACTAATCCAGTCAAATTTGGGAACCTTTGAAGGGGTAGTTCCTGTTCCCTTTGTCAGTGTTTGAGGTTTGCCCTGACCTCAGGAAGTCTCTTCCCAGCCCCAATTCTCTGGCAAGTTAGCCATCTAGAGCAGGGGTTCTTAACTTTTTTTGTTCCACAGATCCTTTTGCCAGTCAGGTGAAAACCATGGACCCCTTCTCAGAATGTAGCAGCAGATAGTTTTATGACAGTCAACATTGGCATGTCTTTAAATTAAATTTTAGGATTATTCAAAGTTACGTTTTACAACTTTACCATAATTTCAGTACCTGATCACATGGTTCAACATCTGTTCAAACGGTCATTTTTGGCAAACATTTAGAAATTTGAGTTTTCCCGTGGCATCATAAAACCATCTCTGCCATCCTTACCAACCTTTTTGCAGGCAGTTATCCACTGCCCTCAGAACACACTACATCAAAATAAAAATCATACTGAGTCCACGCTATACTGTGTATTATTTAATAAGTATAATACCTGCACTAATATGTCCCCACAAGAATAATGTTTTTTTTAAATTTTCAATTCAAGCTCATGAACCCCCTGAAATCTTTGGAGTCTGTGGACCCCTGATTAAGAAGCCCTGATATATATATAGTTAGCCATTGTCTAGTTGTCTGCCTGGTACCTCCTAGTTGCCATTCACCACAAACTCCCATGGATTTGAGAGTGTCATGCTTGTCCACCCTGTTGCAAATGAAGTAATTTCCTTTGGGGAGAGATGTGTTTTACAGCCTTCTTCCCCCAGGCAAAGTCTCTGAGCCACTCCTCTGGAACTATGGTTTCAGATAATACTTTGCTTGCTTCTCTGAGTGACATCCCAGATTTAGGAGCTGAGCAGTGGGACCCAGTTTGAGGTAGATCTTATCCTCCATTTTCAGCTTGGCTCTCCTGGAGCAGAACCACCACCTAAGGGCAACTGTGATTGGTGGTCTCAGTTTTCTCCGTGGTGCCATACCCAAGTTAGAGGCTCTGTTCTGCCATTGGGGGCTGGGTGGAAAAAAGCCTGCACCACTTACCTGCACTCATTTGGAGTGCATCGTAAGTAAGGGGCAGCTGGGGCAGAAAATTGCTGATGTAATGCCCATTCTAGAAAGATAGCCCTCTGGGAGTTGGGAGAAAGGGAGCTCTGTGTCCCTGGCTGTGTAAGTCTAGAGTGGATTTTCCATCTCACTGAGTTGGCATGAGGAGGGTAGGAGTGATCTTGGTTCAAGCACCAGTGATTCTTGCCGTTCTTAAAAAATTTAATAGATTTTCTTCAAAGTTTCTTCATTAACTATATGCCTTTAGGACCATTTATAGACTCATTAAATGTTTTAATTTTTTAAAAAGTTTTTTCCACTTTGCTTTTTCTGGAATGGGTCTGAAAAATCTCATACTGTCATGCTGGAAGTTGATCCAAATGTTTAACTTTTAAAGAATGTGCAAAATTATGGTCACTGCATTTCATATTCCTTCCTGGAGTATATGAGATTTCTGGTTCCCTCACATCCTCAACAACACTATAAGCATTAGCCATATATATATATATTTGAGGTACTGGGGGCCGGGGATTGAACCCAGGACCTTGTGTGTGAATAGCCAGCGCTCAACCACTGAGCCACACCAGCTTCTCTGAGTTGGCTTGTTTGTTTTGCTTGCTTGGTTTTGTTTTTTTCAGGAGGTACCCAGAACTGAACCCAGGACCTTCCAAGTGGGAGGTGGGCACTCACCCGCTTGAGCCACATCTGCTCCCCCAGCCATATTTTTTTGCTAGTATTAATATGTGTGTGTATGTATGTTTTTCATTTTGGTTTTAATTTGCATTTCAATAATGACTGATGAGCATTATTTCCAAAATTTTATTTGCCTTCCATATGTCTCCTTTAGTGAAATGTCTGTTCATATCTTTTGCCTATTTTTTAAAAATGGGATGGTTTCATTTTATTGTTTTGAGAGTTCTTAATATATTATGGTTACAATTCCTTATTTAATATGTGTATGCCAATATTTTGTCACAGTTGATGGCTTGTCTTTTCATTTATTAAAAGTATCTCTCCTAGAGCAGAATTTCTTAATTTTGATGAAGTTCCATTTTATCCATTTCTGTTATTGATTGTGCATTTATTTTTGTACACAAGAAATCTTTTCCTAACTGAAATTCACAATTATCTATATTTTCCCTCAAGTTGTATAAATTTAGGTTTTAAATTTTCTTGTGTGATCCATTTTGAGTTTTTTGTGTATATTGTGAGGTTTAGATCAAAGTTCTTTTTTTTAATTTTTTATGGAGATGCAAGTGCTCTAGGGACATTTGTTGAGAAGACCTATCCTTTCTGCGCCTAATTGCTTTTGCATCTTTGTTGAAAATCAATTGATTATATGTTTGGAACTCTATTTCTGGTCTTCCCCATAGTTTGTGTTTTTCCATTCATTTGTGTTATGCCAATACCTTAATGTCTTGGTTAATGAAGTGTTGTAATAAATTTTAAATCAAAGTATATACTCTGCCAAATTTGCTTCTTTATTTCAAAGGTATTTTTGCTCTTCCAGGTCATTTGCATTTCTATATGAATTTTGGAATCTGCTTGACAATTTATACAAAAAAAGTTGCTTGAAATTTGGGTGGGATTGAGTTGAATGTAAATTTGGAGAAAGTGGATATCTTAAGATATTGAGCATTCCAGTCTAAAAACAGTATATTTCTCCCACACCTCTCAGACCCCTGATGCTAGTCTGCATTCTCTTTCTGTTAATGTACCTTAGCCTTTAATAAAGGCCTAATATGAGTATACTGGTGGAGTTTTATGAGTTCTTTTAAATATCCAATCTTGTGAAATTTTCGTTGATTTAAATACAGATAAATAATTCGGTATATATGGAAGTGTTTACCTTTGTATGTACCCTCTCTTGTGAGAATGAATTTCCAGTAGCTGTGTGCATATCTTATGCCCAGCTATGAGTTTGAGCAGGCAAGGTACAACTTGAGTCTAGAAAATTTACTTGTGTTGGAAAGTAAAGAATGCTCACAAGAAAATGTTACTCTGTTAGCTTTCTATTGTCATCACAGACTTAAATCTTAAACAGCACATATTTTTTACCCTGCATTTCTCTAGGTTAAATCCAACATGGATCTTGCTGGGCTACAGTCAGGGTTTTGGCAGGGCTGTGTTTCTGGAGTCTCAGGGGACAATTTACTTCCTGCTAATTGGATTTGTTGGCAGAATTCTCTTCCTTGTGGTTGTAAGAATGAGATTCCTGTTTTCTTCATGGCTTCCAGCTAAGGGTCATTCCTGGATCGTTTAAGAACTTTTAAAGGAATATTTTCAAAAATAATTCCAATTATGCACAAACTTAAAAAAATAGGTTGGAACACTTTACAATTATGAGGCTAAAATTAAAACAATATTCAAAATAACCAATGATATTAAAACAAACTAATGGATCAATATCCACATAAGCATAGTGTATTAGCCAAAGGGGTGCTGATGCAAAATACCAGAAATCTGTTGGCATTTATAAAGCTTCTGTAGAAGCTTACAGTCACAAGGCCATAAAGAGTAAGTTACTTTACTCACCAAAGTCAGTGACCACATGTTGGAGCAAGATGGCTGCCAGTCTCTGTGAGGGTTTAGCCTTCCTCTTTCTCCTAAGGCTTCATGGTCCCAGCTTCTGATCTCAGCTGTAGACTAGCATAAGGTTTGTCTCTCTCCCCAGGGCTCATTTCTTTCCAGGCTTTCTCAGCTTTTCAGGGTGCTGGTCTCTTCAGCTGCAAACTATCAAGCAAAAGGCTCGGCTCTCTCCCCCAGGCTCCAGCATCCAAAACTAAACTCTCTGTGTTCTCCTCTGTGTATTTACTTCCCTGTCTTTTATTGGGCATCCATTTATATAGCCATGGGGGATAAGGGAGGCAGGGACTCAAACTGAGTTGCCCTAATGATGTGGTCAAATAAAAGCCCTAATCTTGATTTAATAAAATAAAACTGAAACTTCTGAATCTAATACAATCTAATATGCCCAGAGGAAATACCAGTTTACAATCAGAATCCAATACTTATTATTTTTCATTTAGAATCCTACCATACACATAATAAATAATAATACAGATGAATGAGTAGTCAAATATGGTTATCCATAAAATGGAATTCTATCCAGTAATATAATTAATGAGGTACTACTAAAGAAATAACAGGGATAAAACTCAATTGAAAGAAACCTTACACAGAAGACTATATACAATATGATTCCATCTATATGGAAAACTAGAGTAAAAGAATGCAGACCAGTTGTCAGACCTGTGGGAGAAGAGACTGACAAGAACACAAAAAAAACATTGGGTGGTAGAAATTTTTCTATCATGACTGTTGGTTGTTACATAACACTATATATTTGCCACTACCGATGGAATTGTACATTTTAAATGTTGAACTAGCCTTGTATACCAGGAATGAATCCTACTTGGTCGTGATGTATAAGTCTTTTGATATGCTGTTGGATTTGATTTCCAAGTATATTGTTGAGAATTTTTGCATCTATGTTCATTAAAGAGATTGGTCATAATTTTCTTTTCTTGTAGTATCTTTATCTGGCTTTGGTATTAGGATGATTCTGGCTTCATAAAGTGTGTTGGGAAATTTTCCTTCCTCTTCAATTTTTTGGAAGAGTTTTAAACAGGATTGGTGTTAATTCTTTTCTAAATGCTTGGTAGAATTAACCTGTGAAGCCATCTGGTCTTGTACTTTTCTTTGCTGGGAGATTTTTCATGATGGATTCAATCTCTTCAAATGTGATTGGTTTGTTAACTTCTTGTATTTCTTGTAGTGTCAGTGTAGATTGTGCATTTATAGGAATTTGTTCATTTCATCGAGGTTGTCTGGTTTGTTGGCATACATTTTCTCATAATAACCTCTTGTGATCCTTTTTATTTCTGTGGAGTCAGTCATAAATTCCCCCTTTCATTTCTGATTGTATTTATTTGCTTCTTCTCTTTGTTTTTCTTCATTGGTCTATAGGGGGTTGTCAGTTTTATTGATCTTCTCAAAGAACCAGCTTTTGGTCTTGTTAATTTTCTCTATTGTTTTTTTTTGTTGTTGTTGTTGTTCCTCAATTTCATTTATTTCTGCTCTAATCTTTATTATTTCTTTCCTTCTGCTTGCTTTGGTATTGGTTTACTGTTCTTTTTCTAGTTTCTCTAGTTGTCCAGTTAAATCTTTGAGTTTAGCTCTTTCTTTTTTAATATAGGTATTTAGGGCTATAAATTTCCCTCTCAAGACTGCCTTCACTGTATCCCATAAGCTTGATAAGTTGTGTTCTCGTTTTCATTTGTCTCAATATATTTACTGCTTTCACTTGCAATTTCTTCTTTGACCCACTGATTATTTAGGAGTGTGTTGTTCAGCCTCCACACATTTGTGAATTGACTTTTTTCCTGTCTATAATTGACTTCCAATTTCATGATCTGAGATGGTGCTTTGTATAATTTCAGTCTTTTTATATTTATTGAAAGCTGCATTGTGCTCTAACACGTGGTTGGTCTCAGAGAAAGATCCATGGACACTTGAGAAGAATATAGAACCTGTTGAGTTTGGATGCAGTGTTCTGTATATGTCTGTTAGGTCTAACTCATTTATCATATTGTTCAAGTTATCTGATTTCCTTGTTGATCTAGCTCTTCTATCTAATGATGTGAGTGGTGTGTTGAAGTCTCCAATGATTATTGTCGAGAGGTCTATTTCTCCCTTCATTTTTGCCAGAGTTTGTCTCATGTATTTTGATGCACCCTGGTTAGGTGCATAGATATTAATGACTGTTATATCTTCCTGGTGGATTGTCCCTTTTATTAATATATAATGGCCTTGTGTATCTCTTATCACTTTTTTGAATCTTTTGAATTTAAAGTCTGTTCTGTCTTATATCACTATAGCTACTTTGCTCTTTTTGAACACTAATTGCATGGAGTATCTTTTTCTAACCTTTCACTTTAGCTGGATTTTATCCCTGGGTCTAAAGTGAGTCTCTGGGAAGCAGCATATGGATGGCCCATGTTTTTTATCCATTCTATCAGCCTGTATCTTTTGAGTGGGGAGTTTAATCCATTCACATTCAATGATATTACTGTAAATGCATTACTTACTTCCACCATTTTATTCTTTGGTTTTTATGTCATATTATATTTTTGCCTGTCTTTTTGCTCTTTGGATTATCCTTTCTGCTGTTTTTTCTTCTATACTCTCTTCCAGGCCTCTCTGTCCCGTCTTTTTATTTCATGTTCTAAAGCTTCCTTAAGTATTTCCTGAAAAGATGTATTCTTTTTTGCAAATTCTCTTAGTTTCTGTTTGTTTGTGAATATTTTATACTCACCTTCATATTTGAAGGACAGTTTTGCTGGATAAAGAATTCTCAGCTGGCGGGTTTTCTCTTTCAGTATCCTAATTGTATCATACCATTGTCTTCTTGCCTCCATGGTTTCTGAAGAGAAACCTGCATTAATTCTTACTGGGCGTCCCTTATATGTGATGGTTTGCTTCTCCTTTGCTGCTCTGAGAATTTTCTTTGACATTTGACATTCCGAGTAGTATGTGTCTTGGAGTAGGTCTATTCAGATTTATTCTATTTGGGGTATGGTGCATTTCTTGGACATGTAAGGTCATTTCTTTCATGAGAGTTGGGTAATTTTCAGCTATTATTTCCTCAAACACTGTTTCTGCCCCTTTTTCCTTCTCTTCTCTTTTGGAACTCCCATGACATGTATGTTTTGTGTTGCCATTCAACTCTCTGAGCCCCTTCTAATTTTTTCCATTCTTTTCTCTGTTTTCTTTCTTCAATTTCAGCTGTTCTGTCTTCTGTATCCCTTATTCTTTCTTCTATCATTTCAAGTATGCTGTTTTATGCCACCAATGTGTTTTTAATCTCACCTATTGTGTCTTTCTTTCCCATGAGCTCTGTTAGTTTTCTGTTCAGGATTTCAACTTCTTCTTTGCACTCACTCAATGTCTTCTTGATGTCATATTGTTTTTTAACTCATTAATTTGATTTTGAAAATTTGTGTACATCTCACTAATTAGTTCTCTCAAATCCTGTGTCTCTCCCGGGGCTTTGATATATTCCTTTTCTTGGGCCATGGCCCATAATTTTTTGCTGATGTCTAGGCATCTGATTAGGATGTGTTTACTCAGATGCTCAATTTCTCTTTTCTAGGGATTTAATGACAGGAGGCTGTGTATTACCATTGCTCTTTGATTTTGGCTCGACCTGGATTGTTAGGATTGTCGTGCAAGTTGCTCAAAACTGGGCTTCAGACCCAGTAACTGGTTGCTGACCTGCTTCCTAGGGCCTTGGGGAGGGAAGGTTTAAAGGCCGGAAAAAACCTCTCTTATTTTTAATTTTCTCACGTGCACTTCTTTGGTCTGCCAGCAGATGGTGCTCTTTGGCAGCTCTCAGTTCAATGCCTGGTCAGAGTGTATTTGTTGAAACACAGACCAGATCTATGGGATAGAGCCTGGAGGCTAAGATCCTTGTAATCAAACTTTCTCAGTGACAGTCTTCCAGCCTTCTCTGGCAGCCCCCTCTCTTTTCTGGGTAGGAAATATTTCCACTCCCCTGAGTCCTCAACAGTCATTCAGTAGAGAAGGAGTTTGGGAGGGTCTGATGTCTTTAGCCCCTTGCTGGTTCCCAAGGCAAACAATGGTGCAGCCCCACCCAGCATGGAAGGGCTGGTGGTACAGAGCAGACCAAATTTGTCAGTCAGAAGCTCAGTCAACCTTAGGCTGTGTCCCTCTCTCCCCATTCCTGGGGTGGTGGATACCTGAAGCCCCCTTTTCTGTATCTGCAGGCCCAGGGGCCTGAGAATTCCAAAATGTCTTTAGTGTGTGTGTGTGGGGGGGGGCTGCCAGCAGCAGGATCTGCTGGTTTCAACTCACAGTTCTGTCATGGTGATTCCCCTCCTTTGTCCTTCTCTCCTCTGGGCAGTATCTAGCCTTCTCCTCATGTCCTAAACCCTAGAAAATATTTTTCCAGGCTGTTTCAGCCTGACCACTAGCTATTTTTCTTCAATCTCTTTCATTGTGATTGGTTTGTTGAGTTCTTGTATTTCTGTAGAATCAATGTAGGTTGTTTGTGCATTTCTAGGAATTTGTCCATTTCATGTAGGTTTTCTAGCTGGTTGGCATACAGTGCTTGTAATATCCTCTTATGATCCTTTTTATTTCTGTGGGGTCAGTTGTAACTTTGCCCATTTCATCTCTGGTTGTATTTTTTGTTGTTGTTGTTTTTGTTCTGTTTACTTTTTTCTTTTTTTTTGATTGCATTTATTTGCATCTTCTCTTTTTTTCTTTATTAGTCTAGCTAGGGATTTGTCTATTTCATTGATCTTCTGCAAGAACCTGCTGGTTTTGTTGGTTTT
>PVKH010029888.1:0-12447 GCA_004027955.1 Chaetophractus vellerosus | reverse complement strand
TATTTCTGCAGCATCAGTGGTAATATGTCTCCAATCACTTATGATTTTATTTATTTGCATCATCTCTCTTTTTTCTTTGTTAGTCTAGCTGTTTATCAATTTTTTTATCTTCTCAAAGAACCAACTTTTTGTTTTTCTTGATTCTCTCAAATGTTTTATTTCTGCTCAATTTCATGTCCTATTAAACTGCCTGAACATGTTATCATTGCAGAGTGCTTATTTCTGAGATGTTTTGAAATACATGATTAAATTAAAATAAAAGTAGAAACAAATAAAAGAAGTATATACCATGTTCATGGATTGGAAGACCAAACCTTGTTATGATATCAATTCTACCTAAATTGACTTACATATTCAAAACAATCCCAATAAGAATTACAACAGCATTTTTCACAGAAATGGAAAAGCCAATTATCAAATATATTTAGAAGGTTAGGGGGCTCTGAATAGCCAAAAACATCTTGATTAAAAAGATGAAGTTGGACAACTCATGCTCTCTGACTTTAACTTATGCTACAAAGTTACAGTGGCCAAAACCACATGGCATTGGCACAAGGATAAGCATGTAGACCAATGGAACAGAATAGAGAGTTCAGAAATAGACCCACATATCTATGATAAACATATTTGACAAGGTTGCCAACTCAGTTCACTGGGGACAGAATAGTCTCTTTAAGAAGTTGTGCTGGGAGAACTGGATATTCATATACAAAAGAATGAAAGAGGATCCCTATCTTATGCCTTATACAAATATTAGATCAAATGGATCAAATATTTAAATAAAGAACCAAGACCATAAAGCTCCTAGAAGATAATGTAGGGAAGCATCTCTGTAACCTTGCCGTGGGCAATAGTTTCATGAACTTTTCACAAAAACTACAAGCAACAAAGAAAAAAATAGATAAATGGGACATCCTCAAAATTAAAATCTTTTGTGCTTCAAAGCAGTTTGTCATGAAACTGTAAAGGCAGATTTCTAAATGAGAGAAAATATTTGGAAACCACATATCTGATAAGGGCCTGATGCCCAGAATTTACTCAAAAATAAAAAGAATATACTCAAAAATAAAAGACAAACAAGCCATTTAGAAAATGAGCAAGTGACTTGAACAGACACTTTTCCTAAGAGGATATAGAGATGGATAAAGCACACATGAAAATCAGGGTCACAAACAGGTATATGTACAACAATGTTCATAGCAGCATTATCAAAAGATGGAAGCAACCATGGTCTACATCAACAGATGAATGGATAAACAAAATGTGGTATATACATAGAAGGGAATATTATTAAGCTGTAAAAAAGAATAACATTTTGACATGTGAAAACATGGATGAAGCTCAAGAACCTTATGTTGAGTGAAATTACCAAATACGAAAGGACAAATATTGCATGATGCCATTGATATGAAGAAAAAAGTGTGAGCAGACTCATGGAGGTAGAATCTGATGATAGGTTGCTAGAAGACAGGAAGTGTTTAGGTATTGGTGAGCTGATGCTTGGTCTGTACATCATTTGTAATTTGATTGATTGTAATGTATAGGGAAAGGATGGAGATGATGGTGGTGCAGCAATGTGCATGTAATTAAGGAAAATGAAGTGTGAGCATGAATGTGGTTGAAAAGGGAAGGTTGGTTACACCCAGGAAGCTAGAAGCAAAGCTAAAAGGTAATGAGGTGCTATATGGGGGAAAATGCACTTAAAATATACTTCTATGGGATATGTATGTGTTCCTATTGTCATAGGTTTGTTTTCTCCATAGACAGAGGCCCACAAATCAGCTAAGAAAATATTATACTTCCACTCTGAAGAAGCCCTGCTAGTTTCTCAAGTAAAATGGCAAAAATCTCTGGAATATATAAGCCATGCCTAAGTAAAGAAAACTCTATATTCCAAGTCCTTGATCCTAATGCTTGTATATATGAATCTTATTCCTGAAAAAAATGAAACTTAACCTAATTATAATTAATGCCTAGTAGTTAACTCCTGAAAACCTCCTTGATACTCAAAATGCAGTCTCTCTAAAAGACAAACTCTGAAAATAAACTCACTACATTTCTCCTAATGTGGGACATGGCTGCTGGATATGAGCCTCCATGGAAATGAGGAATTATTACTAAACATTAATAAAGACTGCATTTGGAAAAACACCTGACCAAGTGGAACACCTTATCTCAATTTAAATATAAGGAGGAGATCTTAAATAAAAAATATATTTTATGGTTAGATTTCAAAGTGTGTTTGGAGGTCTTCTGGAGTTGCTTATTCCAGTCTCAGACAGACTTCACTAACTGCCACTGTAGACAAAGCCTCAAACAAAAACACTACTGAAGGCTCTAGGGACACCTGGATAACAGAGGCAAGGCACACAGCCTCAAAAAATCAAGAACCTTTCAGCAAACACTATCTGGATACATATGATAATCCATCTCCCCAATATAACATAGTTACACTCATTTATAAATCTCCTGACTGTGATTCTTCTACTCTTCTTATTTGAACCTATAATTTTCAATATACTTGTTAAGGACATTTCTTAAAGACATTAATCTTTGAACTGTTTGAATGCCATTTCATAACTGAATCTACACAGATTACTGGACAACTTCTACTCTCCAGTTCTTTGGGCTTTCCCAAGACAACAAACAAAATAATGCTTAAGGACCATTCCCAATCCCAAAAATGGGGAATATTTGCAGCTGTGGACAAGATAATTTCTTCTAACTGCCCTGTGGTATCTGAGTCCCCTTTCAGCCTGGGGCTGTTGTAACAGACACCTTCCTGTGTACCTCAGAATGGGTGTGTGTGGCCAAGGACCAAAGTAAATTAGTTGTTCTTTTGTTTGTTAACTTTTGTTGATGGAAGAAAATGTAATACTGATATAAAGATAGTGGATGGCAGCTGTTCAAAAGTGATGGGCAGGTGCCAGCTGGATAGCCCAGTGGATAGAGTGCTGGCATACCACATGGGAGGCCCCGGGTTCAGTTCCCAGGGAACTCTCCTAGCAGGCAGACTGCCTTGAGAATGGCAAGCCACCATGGGCGGGCCAGAGCTGCCGTGGGCAGGGCAAATAGCTGCCACGGACAGGGCAAAAGCCGCCATGGGCAGGGCAGGTCGCCCGTGAATGGAGCGCAGCCAGCCACCTGCGAACTGAAAGCCAGCCATGAATGGAAGCAGAAGCTGCCCACAAGTGGGGAAAGCCACGCCTGCGCAGTGACCAGTCTCGGCGCGTCACCGCAGTGGAGGGGAGGGGAAATATGTAATAAAATAAATAAATCTTTAAAAAAAAAGGTTGGGCATATTTGGGATGGTGAGATACTTCTGTTTAATACTGCAATGACAGACCCATGATTTTAAGCATTTGCCAAGGCCTATGGATCTGTACAGCACAAAGTGTAAACCACAATGTAAACTATAGTGCTTGGTTAGCACAATGCTTCATTATTGGTTTATCAATTCTAACAAAAGTACCACACTAATTTAAGATGTCAATAATAGGAAAAACTAAGTGTGTGGGCATAATAGGAGGTATCCAGGAATTCCTTCTACTTCTGGGGTAATTTTTCTGTAAATGTAAATCTAAAATTTATCTTCAAATAAAGTTTGAAAAATAATTTCCCTAATATTTTAATGTACTCTGTTATTTCTATTGCTCCTTTTCTAAGTTCCATCAGAACAATTAAAGCAAATTTCTGATTTGTGGCTCAACCTACCTAAGTATGTAGAGAGTCCTTCCTATTTTCTCACTTATGTTACCTAGAAGGCATGTGCCTCAGTTTTAATATAACTCTGAGTAAACTGGAACACCTTATCTCAATTTAAATATAAAGCTCATACTCGAGTTTGAGATTTAGGGTAATTGCTTCTAAAATACTTTTTAGGTGATGAAAAACTTTTCTTCTTACCTCTGGAAATGAGCTAGCCACTCAATTAAAAAACACTGTGAATTTTATACATTTGAATACTTATGCAGCTCATTAATCTCTTTTTGAATTCTATAGGGGATACCTGTGGAGAAAACACAGTAACTCTTTTCTGCAACTGAAAAGCGACGTGATAAGGTTTTTTCCCCCATAATATTCAAGTGAATGTTTCTGGAACAACAAACTGCATGATAAAAATCATTACATTTAAGCACTTTGACTTCTATAAAAAAGTGAGCCCTCAGTGGAAAAAAATAACATGGCATAGGGTTGAAAAAGGAATGTAATAATTATGTTCTAGTACATAATACTAGAGCTGGTATGTATGAGCTATGTGGCTTTAGGTTAATAACTTAAATCCCCTTAAACCCAGTTTCCTCTTGCTGGAAATAAAACTTCTATAACTCCTTTAATATCCAATAAATATGTGTGTGATAAAATAAAATGAAAGCATAACCTTTGAAAATTTAAGTGTATTTAATAAAAATTACTATGCTTCTCATTTAAATTTTAAACTGCCGCACTTCAAAGTAGCATGTCAGGTAATTTAAGCTCATTGAGAATCTCACTGAGAGGAAAAATTTATGGACAAAAGTTATTAACCTGAGAATTAGGGCAGTATACAGATAGCTGTATTATTATATGTGAATGAGCATTAGAATATTAGAGGATGGGTAGAAGTAATTGTCACAAGTTGGGGGTTTTATATGGTCTTTCCTTGCTATGGAATCTCATATACTAATCTAGCAGCTAGTACCTGACTATGTAAATAAGAAATAATTAGTACAATTTGTTTTTAAAATGCATGGATGCCTTGATCCCACAAACCAGATTCTAGCTGCAGACAGGTAAAATTTGTTATGGAATGTGAATAAAAAGAATAAATAAAGAAATATGTTATTAGTAGGTCACCATTTGTAACAACTGATCTATTAATTCAGAGCAAACTCAAATTGATGTAAAAATTCAATGTAAAACAATTTAAATTTAAGCAAACCATTTTTTTCTGCAGAAATAGATGAGCTGTTTTTACAACCTATATGCAAAAGCAAAGGAATGAGATAATCAAACGAATTTTGTAAAAAAGGTATAAAGTTAGGGGACTTCCCATAATCTGATATAAGGATTTACAAAAACTAAGATAATCAAGAGAGTGTGGTATTATTGAAAACAGATATTTTGAATAATATAACTGAATACAGAGTTCAGAAATAGGTTCACACATATATGGTGAAGATTAGTGCCACCAAAAAAGGATGCAGAGGTTGTGATTATATCACATTACTTTTAAACACTCTTATTTGACATGTGCAGAAAACAGATAGATCTTGGAGAATAATCTTGGAGGTAATCTTGGATTATCATAAGCTAATTCTATTACTCTAATTGCAGCTGCCCTTTCAAATATGGCAACATTGCTTAAAAAATTAAACCACTCTCCAGATACTTGGTATGAAACTATTGATTTGGTAAATACTTTTCCCCCATGTCGGTTTGCTTTCAGCTGGCAAGGCCAGCAAAACACATTCACTGTTGCTCCTCAGGGGTACAGCAAACCTTCAGCCTAATGTTATAATCTAGTTGGCATGTATTTTGATGAAATAGTATGCTGATTGGAACTAGTGAGCAAAAAGTCCAACTGCTCTAGACTTACATAATCCTCACATATTCTAGAATCTTGAGCAGTACACCTGGTAGTTTATTTTTCTCAGGAAGAGAAATTGCCAGTTGTGCATTGTATAAAAATTCATGGGCTGTGCCCAGTAATTTGACTGTGTTGTAAGGATTTAAAAGGAAACTGGAAAATATGAGCCTAACTTCTTGGGGAGAGATGTGTAGATAGAACTTTCTGCATGGGTGAAAACAGAAACCTATTTTTGTCCCATGTAAAGCTCACCAGAATGTTTCTTTAGCAGAGAACTGGTTTATAATCAAGTGGATAAGATGATGTATACTGTTAATATGAGGCAGCCTTTTCCCCAGTGATTGTCCAAGTGTCTTAGGAAAAAAGTGGCTATGGTGGTCTGGATGCAGGTTATGCATAGTCTCATTGTCATGGACTTCCACTCAACAAGGCCAATCTGGACAGAGCCATTGGTGAGTATCCAATATGCTAGCAGCAGAGACAAACACTCAGTCCCTGATATGACTATTCCCCTAAGTGTTCACCCAGTTACCCGATGGCAGGTTAATCATATTGGACCATGTCCATCATGGAAGGGACAGCATATTGTTCTTGTTGGAAAAGGTTCTTCTTCTGGATCTTGATTTACATTCTCTATCCACAATGCTTTTTCCAAAACTACCATATGTGTGCCCTATAAAATGACTTAACTACCATCATAATCTTCCACAACATTGCTTCTACTCAAGGAAATAACTTTAAAGCAAATGAAATATGGCCAATAGTTCTCAACATACCTGTATTCATTTGGAAAAATTTGTTGTGGGTCACTAAAATAATAGAACATGGTTATCATTCAGTCATGATTTTGTCCTTAGAGGTTGCCTTTGACCCAGATACAGCATTCTCTCTACTCTTCCATGTGCTGAGACACAGATGGTCAGAATTTCTTTTGGCAGTGGCCACTTGACAGTTATAGGGCCTGAGACAAGATGTTGATGAGTGATATCTTCTGACAGAATATTGCTACCTATATTAGGATCTTCTAAAATAAAACCTACCCTCCTCTAGGAAAAAATTCTTCATCATTATATATTCTTATTACAAGACAATGTTGAAACTGACTTTCTAAATGGCATAACTTTCATCCAAGATCAATTGGCCTATCAGTGGCCACATTGGGCAACACTTGACCTGAAAATAATTGTTCATTTGTGAGTCACCTCAAAAATAAAAGGAATAAGAATTCTGAGACCCAATGGACAGTATATTTTTATTGGTATGAAAAGGCCTCCAAATGATATTCTGAATAAAAAGTTGCTTCACCTAGGATAAATTTTATGCAAGCTAATGAGAAATTTGACAAACTTAAGCTATGACTAGACACTTTATGCTAGTAAATCATTCTCCTTCTAGTACTGAAGTCTGCAAAAACCAAAGGGAGAAATAGCCATATCTACAATAATAGTTGGAGTCTTCAATACACAATTCTCATCAATAGATAGAGCATTTAGACAAAGGAAAATAAGGAAACACAGAACTTATAACAAGTGAACTAGACCAAACAGACATTTATAGAACATTGCTCCCCTGAACAACAGGATTTATATTCTTCTCAAGTGTGCATGGATCATTCCCCAGAAGAGACCACATATTGAGTGAAAAAGAAGTCTCAATAAACCAAGAAAGATTGGAATTATATGACCATAATGAAATGAGTCCAACAATCAAAAACAGGTGGAGAACTGGAAAATTCAAAATATATGGTAGTTAAAAAACACAGTCTTAGGGGCTGGCTTTGGCCCAGTGGATAGGGCGCTGGTACAGCACATGGGAGGCCCCGAGTTTGGTTCCTGGGGACCTCTCCAAGTGGGCAGACTGACTGAGAATGCAAAGCCACTGTGGGTGGGGCAAAGCCACTGTGGGCAGGGCAAAAAGCCACCACAGGCAGGGCAAAAAGCCGCCATGGGCAGGGCAAATCCGCCACGGGCAGGGCGAGCCATCTGTGAATGGAGCAGAGCAAAAGCCACCTGGGAATGGAAGCAGAGCCACCCACAAGTGGGGCAAGCCACCTGTGCAGTGAGCTGACTCGGCACAACGCCGCAGCTGGGGGTGACAAAGCAGACATAGAAGACCACAAAAAATGAACACACACAAAGAGCAAGCAGAAAGGGGAGGGATATGTAACAACAACAAAAAAACACAGTCTTAAACCATCAGTGGGTCAAAGAAGAAATTGCAATGGAAATTAGTAAATATCTCAAGATGAATGAAAACAAGAAAACAACATATCAAAATCTTTGGTATGGAGCAAAGGCAGTGCTGAGAGCAAAATTTGTAGTCTTAGATGCTTACATTAAAAGAGATGAAAAAGCTAAAATCAAAGACCTAACTACTTACTGGAAGGAACTAGAAAAAAGGCAAACTAATCCCAATTCAAGCAGAAAGTAAGAAATAACAAAGACTAGGGCACACATAAATGGAATTGAGAAATTAAAAAAAAAAACAGTATAGAAAATTAACAAAACCAAAAGCTGGTCTTTCTCCCCAAAGAATGAATCCTGAATCAAGAAAATACAACTTAAAACTGGTAGCACCAGCTGGCATCTACCATAACCATCCCCTGGCACATGTGGAGATAATCTGAACTTATTGTGGGTCCCTGTCTCTGTTTAAGAGGGTGCAGAGCAAAATACTATATACTACTGGAGTGAATGTATGTTGGTTCCTGAAGGCCTATGACAGGACACCCATCGCTGTCTTGTTCTTCCCACAACTTGCCATGCAGGCAGAAACAGGATGAAGACCATTAAAGCAGTGCAAGAGACAATCAATTCAATGTGGCCTGGGACAAAGGATTCCTGGCTTTAGGACTACAAAAGTGCACTCAGATGGGAATAATTTCTATTACTTTGAAGGGGATAATTTCTATTTCATAGTGATAGGGGAGGCACTCTAATTCTAGTGAAAAGGGAAATTTCTTAGAAAAGTAGAGGCCCCACACTATTGCCTCAGGTTGATCTTAATAGGAAAGCTAGATTTTGAAGGAGAACACCAGACAATACAGAGACAATTTTCAAAACCAGTGAAATATGTTTTTTGCATTGAATTTTTTGTTAGCTCCTGACATTCAAAGAAATAGTTGTCAGAGATATATCTGGATACAAACTTTAGAAACATACAACTCATGACTTAATACTATAGTTAACAAAATTGAAATAGTAAAATGTAATTTGTTAAACAAACATGCATAAGCCCCTGCCCCCCTCAATCAGAAGCAGAGTGTACATCACCAACTCAAAATCCTCAAGATAGAGATAGAGGAATTAACAAACATAAGAGGATAATGAAACCATGGACCAAAGTAAACTTGTTATTATTCTAGTAAGGAAAGAAATTCTAACACTGATATAAAGATAGTGTTCACCAGTGATTCTGAGTGGAGGAGAAGGGAAAAATAGGTGAAACATTGGGCAGTTTAGGGACATTGGAATTGTTCTGCATGATCTTGTAATGATGGACACAAGCCAGTGCATTTTGTCAAAACTTATAAAATGGTATGGTGCGAAGTATAACCATAATGTAAACTATAGACTATGTTTAGTAACAGTTCTTCAATATTTGTTCCTCAATTATAACAGATGTACCACACTAATGAAAGATGTTATTTATAGGGGAAAATGGGAGAGGGGAAGGAAGTAGGGTAATAGGAATCCCCTATATTTTTGATGTAACTTTTCTGTAATCTAAATTCCTTTAGAAATAAAGAAAAAATGAAATAAAAGCTTATGAAATAAAGATGCAAGAAATTATGGTTCATGTAAAGGGAGAAGAAAAACTTCAAAAATCATCAAAGAAGAACCATAGGTTGGATATAGAGAAGAAAGAATCAGTGAAAGCAAAGACAACAAAACTGAAATTATTCAGGCTGTATTGGAAAGAAAAAAAAAACTATGAGAAAAAGTGTTACTGCAATAATCTAATTGATTTCTGGAGTTTGGTGAAGATAGCTTGGCCTTTTTATGTTTTTTTTTTCAAATATTCTCTGGCTGAACAGAACCTAAATTGTCTTATGCTGCAAATTTGGTTGCCTAGAATTCATCATCATAATAAAAAGAATATATGAAATTTTATTTCCTAGTGAACATACTAGCAATATAATGAAATGAAGTAGGGTTAAAAATACAATACAGGGATCAAATTTTAATATTAATATGATAGAATCCAAAATTAATTCAAAAGTGAAGAATCAGATTTTCAAAAATATATATGAAATGAAAATTGCACATAAATAATGATTTGAAATGTCAGTGGATCAAGCACTCCAATTAAATGCCCCATAACTGACTCTACTAAAAACTAAGTCTTAACCATATGATATCTATATTTAATAGATGGCTCAGATGATCCAGAAAAACAACAATTAAACAGGTATGAAATGTTAGAAACACCTAGTTTGAAACTATGAAGGCAAGAGGAAAATTTTAAAGCATCCAGGAAAGTGCAGGAGGAAGAAGCTGATAAATTACAATAAAGATCAATAGACTCATCACTTAATTTCATGGCTACTGGTGCTTATCCCTCACTTTCATGGTAGGACATAGTGCAGCCCAGCCACTGGCTAGTTTACTGGTGACAGAAAAGGACAAAAAATTCCTTTTCCCCAATACAAGATATGGCCATGGTGGATAATGCTTTCAGGATTTCATTAGTGAATTTGGATCTACTGGGGCCTGGATGCATTAGTTCTAAAACTTTATCCTTGGCACGATGCCAAGAAATCTTCCTTGGAAATTGTTCCCAGAGAAAGCCAAATGTTGCTTTGTAAATATAAGAGATGTCCTGGCATTATCAGGATTAAAGGCAAGGGATACATGGCTCTGCGTGTGTTCACAGTAGCTCCCTGGCATACTTGGGAGAAATAATTTCCGGATCAACATTCTATTTGAGCAGGACTGGAAACAAAATTTTATGCTGATTTATTTTACCTCTCTCTCTCTCATTCTCTTTCTCTCTCTCCCTCTCTTTCTATATATACTTGCATAGAAATTAAACAATCATTACCTCAAAAGAAAAAAAATCATATCAGGGATTTCAGTCTCCTTAAATTGTTTACATATTTTACTTGTGAGAAAAACTTGATCTGACAAATTTCTGGACAGATAATGCTGGAAGAAATTTTTCAGCAAGTTTGACACATACTAAGTATTTCTGTCAAATTTAAGGCATTTTAGTTTATCTCAATAATTGGAATATTATTAAAGGATTATGCAAAGACATTTGCATATAATGTAGGCATAACCTAAGTAATGCTAGATTTTGTGGAAATGCAAATATGGAAATGATGGAATCAAGCCATCAAGCAAAGAATATGTATTGATAATAAAATTTTTGGAAGAATGTTGATTATATAATCTGTTAAAATCCTATCTTCTGAAAATTAATAGTAATGTGTTCTCTATAATTTTAATAAATCTAAGGTTTTAATTTCTGATCTGTCCTTTATACTAAATAATATCAGATATAAAAGAACAGTAAAGGAAAATTAAAACTTTCTATCACTGTATATTACCTAAGTAGAACTTTTTTCTGAAATTAAATATAAGTACGAATATAGTGTTCAGAGCATGATCTCTGGACACAACCAACACTGGTAGAATCACAGTACCAAAAATACATAATCATTGAGATTCTGGATAAGTTACTTAAGTTTCCATGTCCTTTTTCTCATCTAAAACTGTGCACAATAGTGATAACTACTGTATAATATTTTAATATTAATAAATGTAGGGAAGTTTTATAAGAGTGTCAAATCATTCTAATCATGCAATATATATGAATTTCCATTAGAAAATATCCAAAGTTGATTTATACCAAATTTATATTTGGCAAGCAAATTAAATATTTTCCAGTCATATTTTGACAATTACTTTTTATTAAGAATTTACAAAACCACTAAGTTAAATTTATTTTCACTGCCAATCATTCCTATTGAAAAAAAAAAACTTTTTTGTATTCATTCATGCTAAATTTCATATTTGATTTCCCAATAGTATATAATAGTTGATCACTATGGGAAGTAAGAATAACACAAATGTTCCTGATTTCACCTTCTGGGATTGACAGAATCTGAAGATATTCCACAATTTCTCTTTATATTATTTCTCCTGATATACGTGATTACCATTCTGGGGAATGCAGGTATGATATTGATAACTTGCCTGGATCTCCAGCTTCACACTCCCATGTATTTTTTCCTCAGTCACCTGTCATTCCTTGACCTCAGTTACTCAACGGTCATCACATCTAAAACCTTAGAGAACTTACGGACTTTAATTAAATATATTTCATTCAAGGGCTGCTTTACCCTGATGTTTTGTTTTGTTTTTTTTCATCTTCTTGGTTATCACTGAAATTTTCTTTCTCTCGTCCATGACCTATGACTGCTATGTAGCCATCTGCAATCCTCCTTACTACCAGGGTGTTATGTCCAGGTGATTCTGCTACACCCTTATCACTGTGTCTTACATGACTGGCTTTTCTCAATCATTAGCTCTTGTTCTTTGCTTTAGCAGTTTGCATTTCTGTAAATCCAAAGTAATCTATCACTTTTTCTGTGACACAACCCCAGTTTTAGCCCTGTCCTGCACCGACGCTCGTGGTACTGAAATCCTGGCAATGAGTCTTGCAGGTTTAAACTTAGTGGGGTTTCTTATCACAATCATGGTTTCCTATGTGTCCATTTTGTTTAATATCCTAAAAATTAATTCCACTTCAGGAAAGCACAAAGCTTTTTCTACTTGTGCCTCCCACCTCCTGGGAGTTACTATCTTTTATGGTACTACAATTTTTACTTATTTAAAACCAAAGGATGCCTACTCCTTGGGAAGGGATTGGGT
>PVKH010029887.1:0-12588 GCA_004027955.1 Chaetophractus vellerosus | reverse complement strand
AATGCAAATTTTTTAAAGCACCATGAGATACCACTCCACACCCACTAGCATGGCTATAATCAAAAAGAGACAATAACAAGCCCTGCTGAGGATGTGGAGAAACTGGAACCTCACATACAGTGGGTGAGGAGGTATAGTGGTGCAGCCACTTTAGGAAACAGTGTGGTAATTTCTTAAAGAGTTATACAGAAATATACCATATGGCCCAGCAATGCCTCTTATAGATATCTGTCTAAGAGAAATGAAAACCATGTCCACACAGAGTGAACACACAACGTGAATGTTCACCACAGCCTTATTCCTAACAGCCCAAAGTGGAAACAACCCAGACATCAACTGGTGAATGGACAAGCCAACTGCATGATCCTGCACAGCAGGAAAACAATGAGCGACAGGAATAAACCTCACAACATGATGCAAAGTGAAAAAAAGGTCAACATAAAAGACTATATACCGCAGGATTCCGTTTATATGAAATCGTCAGAAAAGGCACATTTCTAGAAGCAGAGTAGGCTGGTGTCTGCATAGTGCTGGGGTGGGAACGAGACGGACTTCAAATGGGCACAAGAGAACTCTGTGAGATGATTTCTAACACTGGATTGCAGTGATGTTGCACAACTCTGTAAATTTACTAAAGATCACTGAGTTTCTTCTATGAACTAGAACAGATGTACGTCACAATTGCAAGGTGGTGGGAATGTAGAGAAGCATGGAAAAAATACAATTAATGTAACCTATGGACTACAGTTAGCAGCAATACTGTAATATTCTTGCATCAATGCCAAAGATGCACTGTCGATAATAGGGGGGATGGGAAAAATATGCCAAAAGTACATTACAGACCATAGTTATAACAGTCTGATGATATCATCTCATAATCTGTAATGAATGTTCCCCAATAGTATGGTGTGTTGGTGAAGGGGTATTGTATGGGAATTCTACACATATGCATGAATGTTAAGTTCACAACTTCTGTAACAAAAATATATATTTTTTTAAATCACTGAATTGTATGCTTAAAGAAGGTGAGTTTTATGTAATTTGTATAAATTGTATGAATTTATGTAAGTTATATATGTAATATAAATTATGTCTTAGAAGAACTGTTAAAAAGGAAATAGATACAACTGCAACTCCTGGAATTGTGAAGACTCTAAAGACACCTAGCATAAAAAGGGACTATAAAGAGATACTCTCTCATTGGTGAACATCAATAAATAGTCAATGAGTTTACTTTTCAATGACAAAATGGTTCAAAAAAGCAGTTTCAGAAATCTGCTCTTTTGCATTTTTTTGTTAGATCAGCTACTTACTACAGTGAAGAGAAAATTAATATCGTGAAGAAAGGATGGAACTGATCTTGTATCATATTTTATAAAAACTAAATAGCAAATCGCCTGTAGCAAATCTGGGATGAAAGAGAAAAAGGAAAATGGATTGAGAGGGACATGGAGTCAAGGCAAGACATTTTTAAGATGGAAAATAGGAAAACACATTATATGCTGATGAAAATGATGAAGTAAAAAGAGAAAAACTGATTATGCAGGAGAAAAAGAGGTAATTTAAAAAAAAAAAATGGTTCCTGAGTAGACAAGCAAGGATGGGACCCAACGCACAAGTGAGGGGGTTGGCTCCACTCTAATAGTCATTTAATCACAGCATTCTGTACAGTACTTCCTCTTTGCTTCTATATTTAGGAAAACATCATTAAAAGAAAAACCTACTTCTGCTAACCACAGCTCTTCAGCTTCTGCCAGTGACACACTATCAACCACATAAGTATTTTTCAGCAATTATAAAACATGGTACATTCTGAACTTTCTTACTAAATTACCATTCCACATACAGACATCAAAAATAGCTGCCATTCCATGCAACGGAGTAAAATATGCATCTTGCTGCTGATTTTTAATCCCCCAATTTTGAGAAGTCTTCTATTTTATTATAAAATGTTGCAAAAATACCTCTTTAAAAACACTACACAACTAAATCCTATACCCAAGCAATTTCTTGAAAATATTCAAGAAACTATTGCTGTTCAAAAATACTTAGAGCAAACACGTTGGGTGCAAATTCTTAGATGATGTAATAAAAAATTACCCCTTCCCAAAGAGAGATTTCTAAATAAAAAAGAAAGGCCCAAGATTTTCACAAATGAGTCTAAAATGAAAACACTAAGAAATCACAGAATACATTAAATATTAAATAAGGATCAAACGAAGCCAAGGAGCACATCTAACACAGCTAATCTAGCCTACTGCACCTTTGCGTTCCAGTTTCTATACCTGTGAAAAAAAGCTAGCACTTCTAGTTCCCCACTTACCTACCTGCAATAGCAACAGCCTGGGTGGGTGTTAACATTGAGATAAGTGTGTCTCATTTTAAATCATAAGTATGGACATTAAGAAATAAAGATAAATCAATTTATAAATCAAATCATATTTTAAATACAGCTAGAGATCCGTCATTTAAAGGAAGTATTCATTGAATTATTTTATAAGATATTTATTTTATTTTATTTTATTTTACTATTTATTTTTAACCTATATTTACATTAAGATTTTCTTATCAAATGACTTAGGTGTACCCAACAAAGTATTTCAATTTCTTGGTTAAGAAGAATATATACTAAAATTTTACTTTTTAAATATTATGCTAAGATAACCCTGTCCAAACGTAGAAATGTTAATATACAAGTGCAAGGGCCATAAACATTCAAAAAAATCTAGAAAGGCTTCCTGATCTTCCAATTAAGAAGCTTGGTTTTTCCCTTTAACCCGTGTCAATAGCTATTAGCAAACAGAGCTGACTTCCCTTTCTGTCATCCTTTATATTTGACTTATTCATCACATTTAGTGCCTGGTTCCCTTCACTGGAATGTAAGTTCCCTGAGGGCAGAGATCTCTGTCTGCTTCGGTCACTGTTTTGATCACACCCTAGAACAGGGCCTGTCGTATCCATAAATATTGAAGGAAGAAAGAAAGGAAGTTTCTGCAACTTTCTTTTATGATATTTCTTTAATATTACACAATTGATGTTCCCATCTCATGAAATAAAGAACATTTACTTCTGTGAATGTTGTAACACTCAAAGTTTGATTCTTAAACACTTTTCAAAGATATAAAAAATACAGCGTGTTACCTGTCAACAGGGATTCCTGTTCCACTTGCAGTTCACGAAAAAGAAGAATCAAATCAACAGCAACACCAATTGTATCCAAGTTCCTGTATCATGTTTAAAAAAAAAAAATTAAATACATTCTTTTTCTTAGAACTACATTTCAAATGATGCTTCAGAGAATGGTGCTAAGGCCTATGGTTAACTGCACTTGCGTTCCTGGGGGAGGCTGAGCAATGGCCCCCCCCAAAGATGTCCATGTCCTAATTCCCAAAACCTGTGCCTATGTTACCTTACATGGTGACTGGGACTTTACAGGTGGGATTCAGGAAAGGATACTGAGATGAGAAGATGATCCTGGATCATCACAAAAGTCCTTCCAAGAGGGATGCAGGAGGCTCAGAGCCAGGAGGAAGGAGATGTGGCACCAGAAGCAGAGGCTGGAGTGATGCCTGAGCTGGAGGGGCCACGGACCAAGGGAGGCAGGTGGCCTCTGGAAGCTGGACAAGGCAAGGAAACGGATTCTCCCTAAACCTTCCAGAAGGAGTACAATCCTGTCAACCCATTTTAGACTTCTGAATTCCAGAACTAAAGGACAATAAGTTTGTGTTGGTTAAAGTCACTAGGTTTGTGGTAATTTCCTACCACAAAAATAGGAACCTAAAAATGTAGAAACAGCTTTGGAATTGGATAATGAGAAGAGACTGGAAGAACTTGGAGAAGCATGACAGAAAAAGTCTAGATTGCCTGGAAAAGACTGTTGATAGAAATATGGACACTGAAAGTACTGTTGGGTGAAGGCTTAGAAGGAAACAAGGAGCACCTTATTGGAAACTGGAGAAAAGGCAATCCTTGTTACATAGTGGCACAAAACTTAGCTGAATTGTGTACTGCAGTCAAGGGGAAAGCAAAACTTGGAAATAATTAACTTGGATATTCAGCTGAAGAGATTTCCAAGCAAAATGTTGAAGTTATGTCTTGGTTTCTTCTTGCTGCTTACAGTAGACAGAGGAAAGAGATCAACAGAAGGAAAAACTGTTAATTAAAAAGGAAGCAGGTCTTGATGATCTGAGGAATTCTCAACCTACCCATATCACAAAAGATGCTAAAACTAGGAGATTCACTGTCAAGAAAGCATGTGCTGGAGAGAAAGCTAAGGGTATAACTAGACCACCTTTCACTAGTACCTCAGAAGGATCAACAGATCAGTTTTTGGTCCTGCCAAGGGAAGGCCCTTTAAAGGGATCAAGCCTCTGACTCATGGATCCCCTCAACCATCCCCGTAGAAGCCCAGAATAGAGATGACATTATCCGGGAGAGATCTCTTGTCTAACGAGGTGAAGCCCCATGGTATGCAAAGGAGACCCCCAAAGTTTCTCACAATGCAACAGCAGGAGAAATGCTGCCACTGGGACTGAAAGGAACAGAGAAAGGATAGAATAAAAGGAGGCTCCCATACTCCAAATTTCTACAGGCCAAATACAGGCTGATAAAACTACTCAGCTGCAAATATGTGCTACCCTTCAAGGAAAAGGAACCAAGGACTCTGAAGGCAGAGCCACAAGCCACAGAATATTATTCCAGGCTTTGAAACCTAACCAGGCTTGCCTGACTGAATTTCCAAACTGTGAGGGATAGACAGCTTCTTTTCCTTCCATTTTCTCCTCTCGTGAAGGGAAATGCCTCCACCTCCTCTGCTTGTCCCACCACTATATTTTAGAAGCAGATTGTTTTCGAGTTTCACAGGTCCACAGATAGACATTTTGCCCCAGGATGAATCATACCCAGAGTCTCTCCCATAATCATTTAGATGATTCAGATGATGACATTTGGGACTTCTGAGCTGACGAGACTTAGATGAGACTTTGGACTTTGAGTTGATATTTATAACGGGTTAAAATTTTTGGAGTCCTTGGATGGGCTAGATCAATTTTCCATGTGGCACACACATAAATCTTTGGGGTCCAGAGGGAAGTCTATGGTCAGCTGAATAATGGCTCCCCAAAGATGCCCAAGTCCTAATTCCTGGAATAGGTAACAGAAGGAGCTTTCAGAGGGTCAGAGTCGGTATGTCCATGGCTAGCGTCCACTTTCCCTTCCCAAAAGCAGGTAGTCAGAAAGTAACTGCTCCTTCTCTCTTCCTCCATGTATAAGGCTGGTGAAAAAAGGTGGCTCAGTGCCCCCTTCCCAGGAAAGAAGCTGTTCCACCTCTTTCTCTTCCCACTCTTACTTCTATGCATACATGTGACTACCAGAAAGCAAATAAGTCTATTGCCTGTTTCCATATGGTCAATGGGCCAAGTATGGTTTTTACATTTTTTTAATGGCTGAACAAAAAAAATCAAATGATTTTTTATTGTGACACATGAAATTTTAATGAAATTCAAATTTCAGTTCCATCAATAAAGTTTTACTGGGAACACAGCCATGTTCATTTATTCACATACTGTCCATGGTTGCTCTCATGCCACAATGGGAGAGTTGAAAAAATGAAACAGGGATCACATGGCCTGCAAAGCCTAACATACTGAATTTGGCACTTTACAGAAAAAGTATACCAACTCTCATATTAGGGGTTATAATATTTACATGCAGAGCTAACTGCTTTGATGAATTTCCTTTGAGTATTTCCAAAAATCATGACTCAGATTTTTTGCTTTGCTCTATTACATTCCATTCTATATTTACTCGGAAAAATATAACCCAACTCCATCCAAAATGCAATAGTCAGGCAAAAGGCACAAAAAGATCTAAGCCTCAACGGCATCACCCCTATTGAGTAATTTGTTAATACTAAACTTAAAATAAGAGAAAAATAGGGAAGTGGATGTGGCTCAAGCAATTGGGCTCCCATCTACCATATAGGAGGTCCAGGGTTCGATTTCCAGGACCTCCTACTGAAGGCAAGCTGGCCTGCGCAGCAGCTGGCCCATGCGGAGTGCTGGCCCACGCAGGAGTACTGGCCCACATGGAGAGCTGGCGCAGCAAGATGACATAACAAAAAGAGACACAGAGGAGAGACAATAAGAGATGCAGCAGACTAGGGAGCTGAGGTGGCGCAAGAGATTGAGCACCTCTCTCCCACTGTGGAAGGTCCCAGGATCAGTTCCTGGTGCTGCCTAAAGAGAAGACGAACAGACACAGAAGAACACATAGTGAATGGACACAGAGAGCAGAGAGCGAGCGCAAAACAAGGAGGGGGTGCAGGGGATGGATAAATAAATAAATAAATAAATAAATAAATCTTTTAAAAAAATAACAGGGGCCGGCCGTATAGCCCAGTGGATAGGGCGCCAGTATACCACATGGGAGGCCCCAGGTTCGGTTCCCGGGGACCTCTCCTAGCAGGCAGACCGCCTTGAGAAGGGCAAACCGCCATGGGCGGGCAGAGCCACCGTGGGCAGGGCAAAAAAAAGCTGCCACGGACAGGGCAAAGCCGCCATGAGCAGGGCATGTCGCCCGCGAACGGAGCGCAGCCAGCCACCCGCGAACTGAAGCAGAGCTGGCCGTGAATGAAAGCAGAAGCCGCCCACAAGCAGGGCAAAGCCGCCTGCGCGGTGACCGGTCTCAGTGCGTCGCCGCAACGGGAGGAGACAAAGCGGACAGAGAGGGACACAAGAATGGACACACAGCAAGAGCAAGCAGAGGGGGGGAGCGGAATGTAATAAATAAAAAATAAAAATCTAAAAAGAAATATATATATATATAACAGAAAAATATATATTGCATGCAATTTCAATCCTGATTGGCTTGGAAATACTAGGTAAGGCTGGCCATAAAGTCCCCAGCCAGAATTTGTTATATTTCCAACTAGAAAATGCCTTTTCCAGGAGCCAAGGCCCTAAATGGTTGGAATTTCCCTTTGAAAATCAACAGTGAATAATAATACAATCCTAGAAGGTGAGAGGCAGAAAAACTAACACCCCTAAATGTTCACTTCAGCCTAAGCATAAAGCTGTTCACAATAAAAAGACACCATCACTACACCAAGCACAGTCCTGGCCTCGAGGGCCCTGCCAGAAGACAACTGAAAGAAGAAAGGTTAGCTCTCTGAGACTGGGATTTAAAGGAGAAATTTTATTTGCCATAGTATTAATTTTTGTAATATGTGAATTTTTATAGTTTGCATACTTTTTTCCCTATTACTTGTTTTATTTTTTTGTTCATTGTTATTTTGCATATATTACTTTGCAATCAAAAGAAGTAAATGTAAAAAAATTGTTTTAAAAGAAAGCTAAGATTTTCATAAACTTTCATTCCACTATCATTACTGAGGCATACACACAAACACTTGGCATACCATTTGCCCAGGCATCACTGAGTAATCTAATTTAAACCTCACAACAATCCTGTGCAGAAAGTATTGTTTACCCTGTTTTACAGATGAGAAAACTGATTACCATAAAGATGAACCTGCTTGCCCTAGGCCACGGGGCTATTTAGGGATGGGGCAGTTGTACACAACCAAGGCCAATGCACACGTGTATCTCGGAACAGATGACTGACTGGTTTTGAGCTTAGGCCTTAAAAGTCAGACAGGTGAGAAGCAGACGGAACATTCCAAGGCTCTATCACTTACCAAAAGAGTGACTCTTGGCAAGACTTTATGACTTCTCTGAGTCACGGTTCCTTCTTTTGTGAAAAATGGAAAAACAGTAGCATACAATTTCATAGGTTTGTTCCAAGGATTAAACAAGATACTGCAAGTAAAGCATCTGGGACAAAGCATACTGCTTAGGATAGGCTCACCAAAGCTCCCTTCCTCCCCCTCTGAGACCAGCTAAGCACAACGATATGCATGCCAGCACACAGTCAAAAGTCTATGTTGTAGGGCTCTCCTTTCCCTCCCCCCGTCACACTAGAGGGCCTCCCTGCATGGGAAAAGGACAAAGTAAATAATCCTTCTGGTCCTCTGCTTCTAGCATACAGGCAACATTAAAAAATGTTAACTATAATCATCAAGATAATCGTTTCTATGTATTTGTCTCTAAATAATAGTTTCTATGCATTTGTCTGTAAATGGATGGCAGGTTCAGCCTAGTATTGAAGTTAAACAACCCTAGCTTTTATTCCCTTCCCTTTGATCTTAAAATTCTCATTAATCATACCCAAGCCTCAGGTACAAGACTGTCCAGGCAGTGAAGGGAGTCCCTCAAGTGGCTTCTAGACCAGCCCACTTCACCCATCACCCAGTGACAGGGAGGCCTGGAGGCTCTGTCAGCACTCAAGTGCAGGAAAAGTAAGGGAAGCAGCCTCTTTGTAGCTTCTGACTTCACCTCAAGTAAAAAATTTCAATAAAAAGCAGATTCCATAAAATCAAAGAGGAAAGGTGTTGGATTCTGAGAGGAGACAGTAATATGGAAAAAAAAGAACGACACCAGGCAACTCTGTTGCTCATTTCTTAACTGCTTTTAAAGATGTGCACACTATAAGAGAGGTAGAAGTAAAGCCTGGAACTCTCCACAATCTTAAAAAAAAGGTAGGTCACCATATCCGCTTATAAAACATACTCCTTGCTCAAAATAAACCCACAGATAATAATTAAAACACAAAGAACTAAAAAAAAAGTGAGGTCCAGAAGTATGTATGCATTTAAGCAGGCAGAATCTAGAATCAAAGAATCAAAATCAAGGTCAAGTCACTGTACTATGTACAAAACCAAATGCTTTAAAATATATTTTAAATACAAATAAAAAATCCAAATAACTCCTAATGTTAACACACTATTACAAATTGTACCATTATATACTGATCGAGTCTTCCAGGGGCAAGATGTGTAGTGATATAAAGTGATGAAAAAAACAACTTCTAACAGGTAAAACAGTATGACAGAACCAGCATGCACATATACAAAGTACGTGTACAACTACCAAGATCACTACCTGATTGAATTCTGGTTCGCAGAACACTCTATACAAGCATTTCGGAGACACCTGAAGCATTCTGTAATTAACTGCAAACTGGAAGCCAGCTGGTCCACTTGGGATGACTCTCTGCAGGCCACTTCAACATCATGAGAAGCTTTCTTCAAGATATCCAGGACTCTTTGGAAGATAGTTCTGGGTGCTGTCTCTCTGCAAGAGGGTAAAAATGTTACTAACTAGAAAGAAACAGATATCTGATTTCCAAATGTCTTATTCAGAAAACCACTTGTACCTTCTTCTGTGGGGAGGTAGGCTGGGCTGGGCTAAGATTCCAGCTCTTCCTTTACAAAAGCAAAGAGCTACACCCACTGAGTGCTCTCTGTGCATCATATGCTATTCCTATTCCTTTCCACATATCATCTCATTTAATCTTTGCAATAACGCCAACACTGTCATCTCCATTTTACAGGCAAGGTAACTGAAGTAGAGAGAAGTTTAAGTAACTTGCCCATATCTTGCTCTACTGATAAATGGCAGAGCCACAATTTAAACCCAAGCCATGTGATTTCAGTCCCCCACTCCCTATAACAACCCAAATCCCATCTGCCCCTAATCAGAGCAGAGTATCTGGATTTCACATTCTAGACCAAGGATACAACCTTGTCTCTGACACCCAGAATGTACCTGAAGTCCAATTATGAGAAACAATATTCATGCCAGAGGGACAAGTACACCACCCATTCTCTAGACACAGTGATGCTGGGTGGCACAAGCACAGGACTCACACAGATTCGACTCCCTAGATGCAGGAGGGAGAGAGAGAGAACGCAGAGGGTGCCAGCGCCCCCACTGAAGACTTATGGGGGATGGAGCCTGCTGCTCTTCCCTCAGGACATCTCAAGCTCCGTGCTCTCGGGCCAGGAGCATGGCCTGTACTAGACAGCTTCCAGAGCAAGGAAGAAAAGAATTTGTTTGTACAACACAGCACCTAAATGCAAGCCAGCTTCTCATCCCCTCAAAAAATGGCAATCTGTTTTAATGTTAAAAGAAAAAGTGCTGTTGGACAACTTAAGAGATTCTCATAGGTCATTCTGACAAGACTGATTTTCTCCTTTTGCTCTCATTGTAAAATATGAGCCCAGCATAATATGCAGCTCCACACCCCTACACTTTATCCTTGGACAGAGCTGGACCATTTAAGAAAACCGCTTCCCCCAATGGCCCCAAATTTCTGCTCAGGTATCAAAGGTGCCTTATGAGTAGCTCCTTTCCATGGGCCCTGGAGGCTCATTACCACGAGAGCACTTGTACTCCAAGTGGTGTTTGTTTTTATAAAAATTTCATTGAAGTATACCATACATACATGCACATACATAAACAGTAAGTATATAGTAAAAGTTGTGGACTTACAAAACAAACATGCATATCATCGTACACAGCTCCCATACAACACCCCACCACCAACACCTTGCATTGTTGTGAAACATTTGTTACAAACCTATGAACTAACTATAGTCTGTATTTTACATTTGGTGTATTTTTCCCCCAACCCACCTGATTATTAGTACCTGTATTAGTCTTAAGTATGTTATAATTCATATTTGTTTGTTAACCACAGTCCTTCTTCCACCACTGAATGGGCTTACAAAGCATGGAACTGTATAACCCACGGGGTGTGTTTTTATCTAACTGATACTTACCACATTTCCTTCTCTGCCTGGGCCTCTAATAAGCCTGGAGTCAAATTTATGACCCATCTTTAACACCAATCTGAATCCTACAACATGACTTTAAATGCAAACTTATTTTTCCTATCTAGCTTTTCCCTTCTCCCCAATTACTTCACTTACCTATTTTATTGTATTGTCTTTACTTTTTAATATACCAAACATTTGCTTTTGGAAGGAGGCAGAGTATAAATTAATTAATTAAAAGTTATGAAACCAAGCATGAAAATAAAATAATTTGCCCATCTCCCCTCAGTCAGCCTTCTCTAAATGTGGATCTTGCAGCTGTAACTCAGTGTCTCAGGGAAAGAGTGACTGAACAAGAAAGAGAAGGGTCAAGGGTACAACTTTACCACTGCCTCAATAATCATATGAAACAATTATTCTGCGAAGAATGCCAAGAAGGATCACAATTCCCACAAAAAAGAATAAATCTAATCACTGTTCTCCACCCAATCTACAGGAGTTTTGATCACATTTATTATTTAATCTTATAGTCAAATAAATATAGAGATCTGACAATTTGACTTGTCTACAATAATGCCTGTTTTTTCCTAAGATGGCTAAGAAATGTGTATTTCTACCTTTGATAAATACGGTTTCCTTCAGCTGCGCTTTGCACACCACATCTCATCCCGGGGTCTCCCTTCCCACTTGAGAACGGTCTTCCCTGGTGTCACTCTTTGAAATCTTAGCATCTGTTTTATCCGCAAATGATACCTAGCACAGCAAAGCTTTGGAGTCAAACAAGATAGAAGGAAAGCACTGTTCTGAGGAAAACTGGGTAACTGATAATTTGAACATGTAACAGTAAGTTTGTGAACTGCCCTGTGAATAATTTCCAATGTTACATGTTCGTCTGTCATATATGCACCATGCCTTTATTCTTTATTATACATTTAACCAAAATAAAAATGTTTAACTATCAACAACTACTAAAGAGTAATAAGGGCAGAGATCCATCAGGCGCACAAGGGTTTCTGTGTAAACAGAAAATAACCCAGGGTATGATCACTGTCATTGGCTCTCACCAGACTGCAAAACCATGGGTTCCTGAAAGTACCAAGCACTGTCAATCCTGTGTCTTTGCTCCAGCTCACCCCCTCCACTAGCATGCCCTTTCCACACCACATCCCCACACCATTCTCTGCTTGGAAAACTCTTCCTCCTCCCTCTAGGTCTTATTTGAAAATCACAGTCCCGGTAAGCCTCCTCCCAACTCCAGGCAGAATGGTTCCATCAATATGCTCCAAGAGAACTTGGTTCCGAAGACGGGACAACGCTGAGCCACATCTCCCCAGCTAGACTCTAAGTCCCTGGAAAGTAGAGACTATCTTATTCTTTTCTGTATCTTTAGGGCCCAGACTTGGCATTCAGTAACTGTATTTGTTCAAGTTTAAAACACTGCTGAGAGCTTTTGCACACTCTGAGCAGCTTCTGACTGTATCAGACAGATCATAGCATCAAAACACTTACTGAGCATGTTCCCTGAGCCGGGCACCAGGCCCAATGTGAGCCAAGAAACTGCACTTTAAGGCAGCAAGTGAAGAAACGGAAATATGAGGTGTCCACTCAACTCTTCCATTCCCTCTAATACATCCACTTACCGTAGTCTCAGAAACTTGGAAAATGGTCGTACTTCAAGATGTGGATATTATGTAGATATCTTATAATTGATATTTAACCAACATCTAATTTCTCTTTTCCTACCAAATGAAACAATGGATAAGGTGGGGGGGGGGGGGAGGTGAGCTGTAACCCAATTAAGTGTATTTTAAAATTTTTGAGAGCATTTTAGATGTCTATAAGCCTCTATAAAGGCCAGTAGAAAAGCTTTTCCTCAAGAGCCATATAATAAATAGCTGTAGATTCTATTCACC